>LZPO01087514.1:33941-48683 GCA_001675575.1 Neotoma lepida | reverse complement strand
ACTCTTCTTGACCCCCTCCTTCAGAACTATAACTGTGTGATGGGGCTGCTGCTGCTGCTGTTTCTCCTCCTCCTCCACCTCCTCCTCCTCTTCCTCTGCCTTTTTTCCCCTCTTCTTCTACTTTCTTATCCTTATTCTTATTTTTTTTTAAATAATGAAACAGAGTAGGTGAGAAATTGCACGTGCTAGGAGCTCCTACCTATTTCTAAAATGAGAAAAAAAAAACCTTTTGAAAGATACAACTTTTAAGGCATTGTTTAGTTGCTTTCTGCTCCATGAGAGAGTAGGTCTTTAGAAGAGGAGAGAAAGCCAGCCAAGTGGCTCAAATGTCTGATTTGAATGCAGGCTATTAGCTATTCTATCTAATCTCGTAGACAAAGGAAACATATTAATGGATGGCTATGACTACTTAATTATAATTTTACTTTATAAATTGCTAATTACCATTTCAATGTCTTAGTGTATATGATATACATTATTCCCATTGTTAAGATGAGGACATACAGTCCTAGAGATGCAAGCTGTAGTTGCAACTTCAGCAGCTCCAAGTCTTTCAGAACCTGTCTTTGATGTGCCATATTCAGTACTGGGAGAGTAGGTTAGGAGTTTTACATAGGAAGACACGTGTTTTTTTCAATAGCACCTCTGAAAAGTAGGAGTGAAAGCTCACACAAGAGAGAACGGAGNATCAGGGAGGTCAAGGAGTCACTTTTGTGGTAGTGAGGGAAGTCAGGGAGGAATTCAAGGAAAGAACCTGAAGGCAGGAACCCATTGGGGAGTGTTGCTACTGGCTTGCTCTTGACTTCCCCAGTCTGCTTTTCAAGGGAGTCACTTTAAGAAGTGGCAGAGTAGGGTCACGGAGAGCCTCACTACACATAAAGTAACTTACTGGCACCAGCTTTGGGATACTTATAAGAGTTATCAAGACAAGCCAGGCAGGAGAGGTGGCTGCTTAGTGGTTTTGCTATGCTGAAGGGGTGGCAGAGGCTGGCCTTGGCAGCCTAAGTAGTGGTGATTACTGCAGTGTTTCCTCAGGAAATGTTGATGATGGGAGAAAGAGCAGGGAGGTGGGGTGGGCAGTAGGCGAAGCCAGAGACAGATTGACTTATATTTCTATTAATATAATTAGCCTATGCTTACCTAATGGTCCACACAGCCAAATCTCATCAAACAACCCAATNAAAAGTTTAGTTTAATATAGCAATTGCTGTCCTGGCATCTGAACCACAGAGATTGTACCTTGTTGCTCTGGTTATGAGAATAATATACATTAAGGTTGCTGCCATCTCAACCTTAGGGTTTCATGCATACTGGCAAGTGCTCTACCACTGAGCTATACCTCAAGCCCAATACTACATATTTTTCGTACACCAAATATGTCACTGCTTTGTATCCTTGTAATGGTAGTGACATTTTGTAATGAAAGGTTTGGGTTACACAGAGAAGCAAATTATACTACTTTCAGCATTTTGGGGTTGCCATTGTGGAAAATTATGCATGAGTTTCCCTTTGTATCCATCAAAGCATAAAACCCAAACCACCATTCCTATCCAGAGTGCCTCCTTTAAACTAACAGAATAACCAGACTTATCAAATGGCCTCAAAGTAGAGCTGAGAAAATGGCTCAGTCTATAAAGTTCTTGGTGCATAAGTATGAAGACCTGAGTTCAATCCCCAGTACCATGTCAAAAGCTAAGGAGAGAAAATCCCTAGGGATTGCTGGTCGGCAATATGCCAAGTTGGCAAGCTCCAGGTTCAGGAAGAGACCCTATCTCAAAACTTAACATTGATCTCTGGCCTATACATGCCTGCACACACATGCACACACACTCACAGCCTAAAAGTTAAGCAACAGAAAGGTTTAAGTTGGAGCGTTGTCTGTAAAGGCAAGCATCCCACCTCCATCCCCCTGCCAGCTCCAGCTATGATCCTTCGTCTTGCCAATACATTACTGAGAGGCCAGAATTTGGCAAGTTGTCTCCAGTCTCCACACAGTGACAGTGTTTCTAATAACCTACTAGATTTTCATTTTGAAGCACATGGCACAAGAAATCCATTAGCAGAAGAGTCCTANTGGGTACCTAAAGTTATCAAATTAAGGTTAGGTGGCCAGCTTTTCAGTTTATTTATTTATTTACCTTTTGGTGACTGGTTGGTAATTAAGAGGGCTTTGTAAGAGACAGCAGGTGACATATTTGTAGACTGGGTTTTATGTGTTCCATATTATTCTAGGTTTTAGCAGAACTACAGAGAAATGCANGAGTGCTTCTGCCTAGAGTTTAAGATCTAACTTTTAGGGTAGAAACTTCTTCCAGTTTCCTATACTAGGGTCCAGCCCTTCATTTTGTTATAATAAAACAATAGAATAAAGCTCAAAGAGAATGTGTCCCAACTCAGATATTTCCTTTCTGAANTTACAGGCTTCATCCTAGAATTTTTAATGTTACTGACTTCATCTTCTTTTAATATAGCTCCATAAATAAGTGGCTTGAGAAAGCACTTTAGGAAAGTTGGGAGCTGTAGTGTGTGACCTCATTTTATGCACAGCCACATATAGACAGATTTACAAGGGACATCACTGTTCACTGGGGTCACTTNCTCTGTAGTCTAATTTGTTNTCATGTTTCTATGTTATAGAAACACATGCCAGTCAGTAGAAATGAGTTTGTGGNCATGTAACTTAACTACTTTTTGGTCCCTTTCTCTAGTGGTCTTTAGTAAAAAAAAGGACAAAGCAATGGGCCAATTTCCAAGGTGCTCTGAAACTTGTCAATGTTCTCTGTGTCACCTGTGTTGAACAAAGCCCTTGGTCAATGGTAGGTAAGCTCTGAGAAAGTGGATAGTTATTAAAACAAAATGGCTTTTTACAACAGACTGCTGTGAGATTTGTTTGAGACACTGAACTCCAGCTCCCAATCATAAGGATGGAGATGTCTGCAAAGTCATTGCGGAGAGTCCAATAAACAGTGTCAAACGTCACTGGCTTCAGAAGGGCCAATTTCATGGGACAGNTGCTCAGAAAGTCAATTGCTATATGCTTGTAGTAAAACACACCTCAGTGTATTTACATCATTAAATGCTGCATAAATATCGACACAGGAACTCCTGAGTGTCTGGCACAGCAGAGCTACTGGCGTGAAAACAAGACAGGCTACACTCAAGAGTTTATTTGAGGAACCTAGACCTATGCACCCAAGAAGTCTAGAGATCTTGGCAACACTTTTGAAATCATTTGAAGGGGAAATGGCAGTTATACTACTACTAAAAGTACTAATAGTCAAAGCCATTGCCTGATGGAACCGGTATTAATTCCTACCACATGAATATATCATTACTTCTCTTTCACAAAGGGAAGCAGAGAATTCATAAAAGCTATACATGGAATTTAGACAGATGAGACTAGCTGCAAACCACTCATTCCCCCCGTCCCCTGTTTTATCTGTTGGTTTTCAGGCCTCTCTGCCTTCTCAGTTTGNGCTTGATTTTTCTCTGTTTTCCAAGAAGAGGCTTACTTCTTTTTCTTGGCACCTTAAACTTCATTTGCATTGCATGTCTTACCTACATAGAGACCTTCTGAGATGGCAGCCAATTCCTTGGTCCCATCCTTATTTGTACACACAAGTGGCACATATGTTTGGATAACTGGATACCTTATTCATTTCATCCCTATATTTGAGTTTTTGTGGTGTTTTTTCGTTGTTGTTGTTGTTGTTTGTTTGTTTTGTTTTGTTTTACTGTGGTGGAGCCTGGTTCAGTGTTTCACATTAAGCTTGCTTCTTCAAAAATAATACTGATTGCCCGTAAGGCATTTAATCTGGCCTTTCTCCTCCCTGCCCCCCAAGCAAAGCTAGGACAGAAAATGGGTGAAAGAGTCCAGTTTTCTGTCCTTGGTCGCTTTACAATCGGCCTCTGCCTCAAATGTAAAAGGTCAATGACTGGGAAGCAGTAAGAGNATCCAAACAAAAGCCTCAAGGGGTGACTTTACCCATAAACTCAACTTCTTGCCACAAACCAGCTGACCTCTTCAAATGAACTAGACTCTTGGACTGGCACCCAGACTGGGATAGTGGAAACATGCCTCTCTGGGGGAGAGGGAGGGTGAAGCTGAGAAGACAGCTATGGTGCCAAGGGTGGGGGCAGGGTGGGACGAGGAGGNTTTCCCAGGAATTCCAGAGCTATGGTTCCCAAGACTAGCAACTGCCCACTGTCCCGAGGAAGTGGCGGTTCCAGCTTGTTCATCAGCGTCACATTACAGTGGCAGCGTGGGGCCAGCCTCGGCTAGGTGCCCGCTTGGAGTCGGCTNTCCTTTCCGGGATGATTTGTCCAGTGAGCTATTCAAGAGTACCAACCTAAAAAGGCGGTTCCAAGCTGGGGAGTCCGGTCTCGCTCTACATCTTTTGGCCTCTCCCTGGGCAGGTGCAGGGGAGGCGCGCGCGCGCGGGGGGGGGGGGTGTTTCCTGGTGTCGCCCACTGGACCCGCGCGTTCGCTTTCGCGCTACGGCCTTCTACTTCTGCAGGGCATCTTCCGGGGCCTTGGGACCCTTGCCCCAGTGTGGGGGACCCGGGATTTGTCACTCGTGCCCCAGATTTGCTGGACAGCGAGGTGGCGCACTCAGCGTGCCCGCGGTGGGAAGATTCGTTTTCGAGTTGGAGAGCCTGGGTTTGGTTATCGGATTCGGAGAAAAGTTTCAATCCAGAGCCTCGGCTGTGACCCGGCAGCCGCGAGCGGACACCAGAGGGCGCCGCTTTAATGTGCTTCAGCCCTGGATCTGCGAAGGGGGTGCGGACGTCTAGGCGGGCTNGGAAACCAGTTCTCTGCAACCTGACGGCACGGTCTGGGAATCTGAGGGAGTCGTCCGGGAGCATCCTTTTTCTCTTTCGCCTTGGGTGCAAAGCGGGGTGCAAGGTGCCCCGAGGCGAGGTCCCTATTTCCCACTTTGTAAGATCAACTATAGGAGCTCGTGCTGGGTCTTTTTCACCACCTGAGGGTTCCTTGCAGAGCTGTCAGGGTGAGAAAGGAGGAGAGGTCCCCGACTGAAGCTGCGCCCCCTCTAACTGCTAAGGAACATGCCTGCAGGCGTTGAATTGAGAGCGACTAATTAATTTCCCAGCACTTGTGCAGAATACTTTAGAATGGAAAAATGAAGGTTTTCGATGAAAATGAAGCTTGATGGTGTGCACCTGCCACTAATGCATGGTGCACCGTAACTTCCCTCATTAGANAGATGGCTTGGGTTGAGAACAAGTCATATAGTGAAAATCACTTCAACACGTGCCTGTTCATATGCATAAACTCCCGTGTACCAGATGGCAAAATATAATGACATCTTAAACAGCTAATTGCATAAACCTTGTAATGCAGATAATTGCTGTACCAAAGTAGGAGTTAATAATTTCCTACTGTATTGCCTGGCTTCAGAGTAATCCTTAAGGAAGTTGTGACAATTCTAACACACTAAAGTTCACCAAACGGTAATTAAAACTAGCACTTATATCATTTGACTTCCAAACCCTTAATTATGATTTGGAAGAACTGCTCTGTGGAAACCCAGAAGTTGTAAATGGTTATAACATTTGATGCCTGTGATTCATCAAGTTTTCCTTTGCAGGTCTCATGTGGTATAATATTATAGAAGTCATTGGAGATATACTATATTCTCCAAAATTATTCCCATGGTGGAATACCTGCATTTTGGAGCATGAGTGGTTAATTCCCATCCTCAGTGGACCTGTGNATTATTGTCAATTTGTAATTATTCAAAGAGCCCCTCCTATGATGAGTAACATTAAGCTTTACCCTATGGCTGACATTTTAAAAACACTTTGTAGGCATGTCATTTAATGCATAATACAGCTATCACGAATGTACCATGACTACTGTCCTTCTTTGACGAGGGAGTCCAGGTAAGGAGCGGTAAGTCATTCCCTCAAAGTTAGCTAGAAGTCACGGATCTGAAGTCAGCAGAACCTCAGAACCCACACTGTTTACCACTATATTGAATTGCCCCATGAGTTACAATAGGACCTGAGTCAGTTAATATTTCTATTTTATTTTCTAATAATCTATATATATAATATATATATAATATTTAGAAATAAAACTCAAATGTCATAATTGAATTCTTAAAGTCAGTTGGCAGGTATCTTTGATGAATTTAATTTCTCAGCTATTTCCATGATACTGCTCAGCAGAAGATATCTGTGCTTTATACAGGGCAGTTGTCCATTAGTAAATAAGCCAAAACCTGTAAAACTAGGTTTTGATTTCCTCAATGCCTAGTTTAAAAGGCAAGTGTACCTTAGTGTTTCTATTTCTCTACGTGACAAAGACTAAAATTAGCTGTTGGCATTTTAAAAAGCACATACAACAACACACCTAGAACATGATGCCCCATAGATAAGACACACAGAACACTATCATCTTTTTCTCTCCATGTTGATATTGTAGAATTTCTTTTCTTATCATTTTGGGCAGATAAGATGAGCGATGCCAGCTGTCTCCTCAGCATGGGGCCACCCTTGGAGACTCCCCTTTGTGAGTTATGTGCCCGTTTCCTCTTCAGTTGCTCCTACGTTCAGTCCTTAATTTAGAGGGAGGCATTTCAGCTTTGAGGTCAGGAGCTCTGCTTGCTCATTCTTTTTCCACTTTGACTTTGCAGAATGACCTTGGATAAGACACTCAATGTCCANGAAATTCAGTTTCTTTATCCAAAACACAAAGGCCCTGGCTCATTACACATGTCCCTCCTAGTTCCATCCTTCTGCGATGTTATGCAGCTGTTTCTCGTCTAACTTTTTAAGATGGAAATGAGACTACTAGGTTGCATTTTCCTTAATAAAAGCAAAATCCAAGATGTTTAGGCCTAACCAGAAGAATGTCTGTAGGGAAAAGACTTAATTTAACAAGCATTTTTTTTTTTGATAGCTGTTATTTTCTGGTGTACTGCTCAAGGTATAAAGGGAAATATGATGTAATCCTTGACATCACNAGTTCCTGATACAGCTAGTAACATGCAGAGGAGTACAGCTACACAGTGGCAGGATNGCTGCCCTGATAAGGACTCACATAGCGTATTATAAAGGAAGAGTTATTCCTATGGTAGGGCNGTTTCCTAGCAGAAGTGACACCTGAGCTGAATTTTGAAGCACAAGTCAGACTTGGTACACTGTNTATCCATGGGATATGGGAGATAAGAAGACATGGTTGTCTGGGAGTGAGGAGAAGACAGGTGGCCATCAATAGAAGGTGGAAAAGGAGTAAAGGCAGAAGAGCTAGATATAGGGCAGGCCTCTCACAAGGCTTTGTGGAGGAGTTTGGACTATACTCTAAATTTAACAGGGGATTAAAACTAAAGATCAATGGTTCTAGGCTGTTCATTATTATGATAATTACTGCAGGCAGTTTTCAACTTGTTCATGTTGTCTGCTTTTTACCTTGAGGGATTATGGGCACTTTACCTGAAGAGGAGTCTTACTTTGGCCACTGGAGGGTTAAAAGTCAGTGCTCACCTCTGATGATCCTCAGTAAACCAAGTTTTATATGAAGTTATTCTGTAATTGCTTAATTCTAGATCCCTTTAGTGTCTAAGCTGGTGTGGCTCATCTTACATATCAAGAAAAAAATAAAACCTCAAAGCTATAATCATTGTATAAGCCAAGGCAGAAAACTATGCTTTAAAATTCTATGCTTTAAAATGATCAATCTTATTTATGTTGGTTTGAGATGAAGCACTCAGAAGTTCTCGTCTGGTTTCTGGAGAGCAACAGCATCACTTTCATACACTGCTTGTAGAAACTTGCATTAGCGTATCTCTGGAGAACAACTTGGCAATACCTGAAATGTCTTCTATCTTCTGACCAGCAATTCCACTTCCGGGAATGTTTAGTCTTTGCTTTTGGGTATCATGTGTCAAGCCTTGTACTGAATTAANCACAGTGTTTCCCCATAAAATCCCATGTCTAGGAATTTATCTTGAGGAAGTAATCAAACCATTCAAGTGCAGTCAGCCCTCCACCTGTGGGTTTCCCATTTGCATATTTAACTAACATCGGATCCGGATCCGAACAGTGAGAGGTGTACTAACACATATGGGGTCTTCCCTTACTATCTTCCCATCAACAAAGCAATGTAGCAGCTCTTTACATAGCAATTGAGAGGTTTTACCTGGTATTTTCTAAAAGTTTAAATGTAAGAATGTGTTACTTTCATAACCGCAACAAAGAATAAGAGAAAAATGTAATTATTATCTATATTAAAAAACAGAATGTATGAAGCAATCTTGTAGACCCATCTTATAGTGGAAAACAATGCAGTTTGGGCTGCATCCCACTGAGGACAAGGAAAGCTGATATAGTATTAAAATACCTACATAGGATTTAGAAAAATGAGCAAGGTTATGAAAAAGTACCTGGCCAGAGTCTAGGTGAGGATGAAGCTAAGAAGTAGGTGTCTGGACCCTCTTTTCTATTAGAGGTATTTGACATCTAGAGAGTGTGGCTGAGGGGTAGGTGGGGAGACAGAAATTAGAGACTGGAAATGCATCAGAATGTTTAAACCTTGAGTATACAGGTGAACTAGACATAGATGCCACCAGGACTAAAGCCAGTTTTGAATCATCTTCAAATTGGATTGAAATGATTATGGTTTGAGGATAAAGATAAACATTAATACTCCCTGAGGAAGATAACATCATCATAGATTTCAAATCTATCCTGTCAACAAACAATCAAATGCAGGGACTATTGTTTAATAAAAAAAGAAGAAGAAAAATAACTAGACATACAAGGAGACAAGATTATAGGAATAATATGACAAAATCTATAGGCAATGGAAACGAACTCACTCGGGCTCTGGATATAGAAATAATACGACAAAACTTTCAAACTGAATACTCCTCACTTGTGCAGAAGAAATACACCCAAATCACAGAAATAGAAGAAAGTTGATAGGAACTATAAAAAGTATGTAAGTACTCCAGACACTATTATAGCTACACACATTATGAGACATTATTAAAGATGAAGAAAGAAAATACTTTGTATTGAATAAAGATTTGACTTACAGGAAATTGTATGTATCTATAACATTATATATATATATATCAGAAAAAATATATAAAGCAACAATTGGAGAATCTGAAAAAGGAAATAGACTTATTCATAATCACAATGAGCATTTTTAATAAGCACTTTAGTATCTAATAGAACCTAAGAATCTCAAATCAGTAAGATTTGAGTAAGAACTTGATAAATATCATGATAAAATTTGGTTTAATAGATATATAGAATGAATCACCTTATTAATGCCAAAATATGTATTTTTTCAAGCATATACAAAGGTCACAGAGTTTCTAAAACCATTAAGAAAATTCCCTTCCAGGTATTTAATCTATAAGTTAATAACAGTAAGATACTGGAAAGTCCCTTCCCTATTCGATTTCTTCTCTTTCCTTCTTTCTTTGTTTATAAGACAGGGTCTCACTATGTAGCACTGACTGGCCTGGATCTGGCTATGTAAACCAGGCTGCCTCAAATTCACAGTGATCTGCCTGCCTCACCTCCCTAGTTCTGGGAATACAGGCACAAGTCACCATGCCTAGCCCAGATATTTTAAAATTAATAAATAAAGTTCCATAGTCCCATAGTTCAAAGAAGAAACAACAATGGGAATTACGAAATAATTTAAATGGAAAAATAGTGAACAGATGTAATATGATATAGCTAAAGCTAAGCTTAGATTAAATCTGTAGCATCTTGTATATACACTAGAAGAACATGGTAGAAAAGAGTGAGAACCGAAAAACCAACACTCATTTCACAAGTTTGGAGAAAGAGATACAAATTTTAAAAAATTGCAGAAAGCTAGAGACAGAAAAATAAAAACAGCAACTAATTAAAACAGAGCAGAGTGGACCAAAATTCTAGTTTACTTGACAAGGCTAATAAAATTGATCATACTTCATGGGAAAAAAAGGAAATAAAATTAAAACACAAGTGGTCAATATCACAAATAGCAAGAGAACATGATTATAAAGACTACATATATTGACAATGTAATAACTATGCAAATGTATTAAAAATATANATGATATAGATAAATCCTCCAAGAAACACAATTTATTAAGTGGATGGAAAAAGGGAAGTATAAATACATTGATAATTATTAGAGAAGATGAATCTATGATAAAACTTTAAAGAAGAAAAATCTGTGACTAAGTGGCTTTTACAGGAAATTTTACTTGCCGCTTAAAAGAATAATTAATGCCAATTTTCTGAGAATCCTGCCAGAGAACAGAAAATATGAGGACCTTTATGCTATTTGAGTTATATGGACAGATTCTGCCATATTATGGTACATCACAGTATAACCTCAATACCAAACTTCTCCAAAAATTCTGCACCAATCTCTCTTAAGAAGACAGATATAAAAGTGTTAAATGAAATAACCCTAGATGAAATAGCAAAGAAGCTTTAGCAATAATATGAAAAGCTAATATATCACCACCAGAATGGGTTTATTCCAGGAATTCAAGGTTGGTTTGGCATTGAAAAGTCCACCAATGTACTTCATTAATTGCACAGAGGAGACAGAATATAATCACTTAACTCTATGCATGAAAACATCAAACAAAATTTAATATCCAAATATGCTATTACAAATCCTAGCAAGCTTGCTATGCAAAGGAAGTAAGCTATAGGAAAAAACCCACAGCAAGCACCATACATAATAATAAAGGAAGCTGTGAGATGGAGAAGAGCACAAGATTATCCACTGTCATTGCTTCTATTCACTTTGTACTGATGCTAGGTAATGTACTCAGCCTCATTATTATGCTGATCCTGGCTAGTGTGTTAATCCTGACTAGTGTCCTCATCCTGGCTAGTGTGCTGATCTTAGTTAGGGCACTGATCCTAGCTGGTGTGTAATCCTGACTAGTGTGCTGATCTTACTTAGTGCATTGATCCTGGCTATTGAAGCAAGGGATTTATAGTAATAAAATGTATGAGTTTTATAGAAGAAAAATATAACTCATTATTTGTCTATTATATTATCAAGTATATAGAAAATCCAGAATACCTAAGAATTGCTTGACCTAACAGATAAGTTATGAGATCACTGAAGACATGCTCCACATGAACAAACAAACAACCTAAAACAGTGTGTTTCTGTATCTCAANCTCTGTTACAAGTAAATTCAAATTTTAAATAAATGTCTTTATAAGATAAAAAGTATCAGCCACTGAAGAATGAGCCTCAGAACGTGTAATAATAATGCCTAAATAGAAGAGATGTAAGTCATTTATATAGTCATGCGGTACTATAGTATAAATTTGCTGTCTCTCTCCTGAATATTCTGCAGATTTATGTAGATCTGTGTTCCCAATAAAAATTCAAAGAGTATTTTGAAAATGGAGCTTGAAGAGATTATTCTAGTTGCATACGTTAACACAAATGGCAGTGACTATCCAAGACACTTGGTGAAGAGAAGCAGGAGGACTCATCCCACCAGATACAGAGTGCATATATATCAGTGCAGTTGTTTCACCTAAATGAGAAAAAAAAGTGGGCATGCCAGAAGATGACCAGGATATGTGGGCACTCAACTAAAGCAAAGAAGATGCTTCCTGGTGGTTCTTTCCAGAAGGACCTGTGGCTGTCACTAGTGGCTGTCCTAGTGGCTGTCACTAAGGAAAAAAAATGAATTGGCGAAACTCATCTTCTCAGGCCCAAATAAGCAAATTTCTTTACTCATTATTTCATTCACCTCAAGCAGATCTGAAAGTGAAAGTTAAAGCTATGTGGATTCTAGAAGGGATCAGGTTAATATCTCCACAAATTTGGGTTAGGAAAACTAGGCAAAGGAACTAAAAATAAATATCGATACAATGAACTACATAAAACTAAGAATTTCTTTGTCTCTGAAGACNTCATTAGGAAATGGGATAGAAGCCACCAACAGAAGATATTTATGAAAGATGTAACAGATAAAACCACATGGCTAGAATAATAAAACATGATAAAAGGTGGTAAATCTCTTAAATATGCCAGAGACTTGGATATACACCTCACAAAGGAAGCTATTTGTGTCATTAAATACGAAGGAAACATGCCCATTACTCATTAGGAAATGAAATTTAGTTCACAATAACACACATGCAGCAGGATGGCTAAAATGAACAGACTGCCAAANGCAACTGTTATTGAGAGTGCATNCCCACTGGCTCACTGTTGAAAGTAAGAACTTCTTATAACCCAGAAATTACTCTCTGGTATGTATACCTATCAGTAGAAAGGGATGGCTTAAGGAATGTGTCATGGGAAGTCACAGAAACATTAAGCTTGATGTAGTGGCTCTTGCCTGTAATCCCAGCACTTGGAGGCTGAGGCAGCAGGATTATGGTTACCCTTGGTTACAAAATGAATCAATGTCTCAGAAAATAAAAACAAAAATGAACATCAACCAAGAATGAGTATTTATCAATATTCCAAGTAGTTNGAAGTTGTCAGCCACACAAATAACCATCACTAGGTGGAATGGATAAATAAAATGGTTAAATTTCACACTTTGAAATACTATAAAAGAGTGAAAAAAAGAATGAGATACAGCTATATGCAGGATCATGGACCCATCTTAAAAATCTAACATTAATCAAAATAAATCAAACATGAAAGAATGTATGTGTATGATATAATTTATAAAGGACTAAAAAGAGAAAAAAGCAAGTTGAGAATATACTGCAGTGCTTAGCAATACTTAGATGGTAAGCTATAAAGGAGACCTGATGTCCATGAAGGGTACCACTGGAAAAGCAACAACAGAGAGGCATCCTAAGATTGGTCATCATCTATGCCTTAACTGGGTAATGTCATGCATGCCCAAGTGGGCAAACTGTTGAAGTCAGCCACTGTTGTCTATATATCTTATCTTGCATATTTTTTGTACTAGTAGCTTTTTACAAATGTTTAATGTACACAGATTATAGGATGGTGATTCATGTTTAGACTGTACTCCCAAACTTTCAGAAACATTAAAGATGATGACAATTATCAATAGCTGATAGATCCCCATGATTTCTCATCATCACAACCTTCATCTGTGACCAGGCATCATCAGTAAATTGTACTCATACATCCCCCTCCCCCAGCCATTCATTAACTTGGCTGACTTGTCATGGAAATTCCAATCAATTTCCTATCCCTTTTCCATTTGTCATCTAATCAACTTTCCATTCCTCTTCTACATTCCCCGACTGGTTTGAGAAATAAAATAACCAGACCATGTTGGTACGGCACAGTTGTATATATCCTAGAAAGCTCACTCTACCTTGACATGAATGGGAAAACCATGCATAAAATCAACATCACTCCGCAGATGCAGGAGCCTAAACAAAGAATTCTAAAGTCATAACCCATTCTTGGAATTGATAAAACAAATGACAACCATGATTTTGACATCTCAGATCACATTTTGTTTATTTTATCAAAAGACACCTTGGCATGTGCTAGTAGCTTGGAGCAGAGAGGACACGGTACAAATNTGACCTTGCCACCATGGAGCTTGCATCTAGTTTTCCAGATCCCTTTGGATATGTGTGCCATTTCTCCTAGTTTCACTGTATGCTCTGTTCCCTGTCTATAGCTGTTCAGCATCCATCCTTTTCAATTCATCAAGAATGCTTCTATGTTGTGGAAGGTAGAGTGAGAGCATGAGACTATTCCCAGTTCTTGGTATACGTCTGTGAAATTGAAGTATGGAAAATACATATCCCCACTAATGAAAAACAAGCTAACTGGGATGGAGAAGCAATTGTAGGATCCTTAAGGCAGGAGAGATAATGAGAGTCTTAAGCTGATGTAGAAGACTTTGAGGACATGGTCCTTAGTTGAACATTTAACTATTTTCACTGATAAAAACTTGGCTTCAGAGTTGTTTGTGGCCATAGTTTATGATGGCCTCTCTTCAACTCCTTATCCAACCAGTTCATTTTGCCCTGTGTGTTAAACTCTGGTGGCCCTCCTACAGGAAGCCACTATTAATTTCTTGACGTGTGTGTGTGTGTGTGTGTGTGTGTGTGTGTGTGTGTTCTTCATGGTCTCTCACATCACTTTTCACAAATAGCATTTATCACACCATGTTTGTTTTGTTTGCTCTAATTCTGAAATCCTAGCACATATACATGGTGTTTTACTTTTTACAGAATANTTATTCCTTAATTAATGTTGTTGATTATAAGATAATGAATGGCACTGGTAAGAATGTTTCTAAAANGGTTCCCAGAAGTGGCAACGCTGACATAGTATATTGCCTATTATGTGGCATCACAGAGAATACCAAGGCAAGTGTAGGTCAACTTCAATGTATAGTGCATCCAAGGTCAATTCTAGTGACTAGATTATCATTCTCATGCTTGATCTGCTACTATACTCACAAAATATCTCCTGCTATGCTATCTGCACTTCATTTTGTACAGTTTAACATTTTTATCAACACTTGCAAAAGGAATAGATGTTTCAGTGAATAAAATCTAAAATGACACAGAGGAGGGCAGAATGGCAANCACTGCAGATGATTGAGTCAAGATTTAAGATAATTTTGGCAACCTAGAACATTGGTTCCAAACCACACCATCACATTCCATGGGCATACCTGCGGAGTTCTATTTAGATTAAAAATGCCACAACTATAAACGCCTAGCATTTTGTCATCAGACTGGAAAAGTATTTCAAGGTATCAGTTGATT
>LZPO01087514.1:0-22329 GCA_001675575.1 Neotoma lepida | reverse complement strand
ATCGACTGGACATGCAGGACCCATGGAAAGGTGACCACTGAACTTTGCAAGATGAGATGGTCCTTCAGGTTCCTGCTTCGCAGAGGAAACTGCCAGACATTCTACAGGACGCAGAGAGAAATGANTAAAAAACTCTGGGCCTATAGGCTGAAGATGGATGTCCCAATGATACAGNNGAACTTTGGGTGACTGTCCAGNCAGACAACTGTCTCTGTCATTCTAGATTTTTGAAAGTTGCTTACAATGCTCTTCCTGTTTACTTAGGTAGTAGTATATCCTTCTGAGGTCTTTGATGTAGTTGAAGACTAGATAGTTATAATTATAGTTTTCCTAATTTAAAATATAAATTAGATATGAAACTTTAGACTCACAAATATAAGATAGATAAAATATTTTCTTTAATTTTGCCAAATACAAATAGATATTATAACTGTAATTCTTGCTAGATAACTGTTTTGTTTTATGTAATTTTACTATGTTNAAGTTAAAACCTTCCTTTTAAATAGAAAGAAAAGGGGAAATGATGGTGATGTTTTTCTGTATGCTGTGAATATGTGTTGCTCTGATTGATTAATAAATAAAATGCTGATTGGCTAGTAGCCAGGCAGGAAATATAGGTGGGATAAGCAAACAAGGAGAATTCCGGGAAAAGGAAGGCTGAGTTGGGAGACGTGAGCCACCACCAAAGGAACAACGTGTCTGCAGACCGGTAAAGCCACGGAATATATCGCAAAACATATAGATTAATTAGAAATGGGTTAATTTTAGTGTAAGAGCTAGTCAGTAATAAGCCTGAGCTAATGGCCAAGGAGTTATAATTAATACAAGCCTCTGAGTAATTATTTTACAAGTGGCTGTGGGACAGCAGGGCTGGGCCGGACTGCATGGGGCCTGGCAAGACCCAGACAAAACTTTTTCCTACATGTGGGCATTGCCACTCCTCGCGGGTGTCCTGGGTTGTATGAGAGAGCAGGCTGAGCAGGGAATGAGGAACAAGCCAGTGAGCAGTGGTTTTCCAGAACAAGCCAGTGAGCAGTGGTTTCCATGGTATCGGCTTCAGTTCCTGCCTCTAAGTTGGTGCCTTGAGTCCGTCCCTGGAATTCCCTCAGCAATGGACTCTAAAGCATAAGTTGAAATAAACCCTTTTCTTTCCATGTTGGTTTTGGTCACATCAATAGGGAGCAAACCAAGACACCCTTCCTCCCGTAAGTGGCTTCTTTCCAATATTTTATCACAGCCAGGAGAACAGTAATTAAAATAAGGCATTAGAAATAGTGCTAGAAAAGTCTCTACTGACTGAATGACATTTATATTCTCAGTTGTCCTTAGAGTGCAGCTCAAACTCATTTTCTTGGTGCTATCATCCAGACTGTGTCTCTCAGTAGGTCTTGGGATGTCTAATGAGGCCATTTCCTGTGACAAGTTTTCCCAGTCCCCAATGCCTTCCTTGTATAGCTTTTAAACCATTTCTCCTTCCAATGCTCACATGATCACTTACTAATGAATGTCCTATTTACCATATGGTATGCCTATGAAAGCAAAGGTAATGGCCATTTGGGTTACTTAACTGCATTCAGAACTAACCCAGGGAAAGGGCCNTCCATGTATTTGTTGAATGAATTAGAGAATTTGAACAGCATGATTAAAAATATATTCCCAGGATATGTTAACCGACTCAAATGAGATATAAATGTGTTAAGTTTTTTGTAAATGTCAAATTCTGTATACATGTTAATTGTCATTATTTCTATGGATAAAAGATTCTTTTTGTTTTTTCATGTACATGTTTTAATTGGAAATGTTCCTACCAGAACAGCAAAACTAAATTTTGGAGACAATGGATATCCTTAGTTTNGATGATGTTAGTTTATGAAAGGTGGGCCTGGAAATGATTCATATAATGATTTCAGAGCTTCGTATGCTGCTGTTTCCACTGTAATTTCAGCCTCCATGATTTCCAAGAGTGTCACCACCCCTAATGTTGTCATATCTAGAACTACTGTGGTATGTCCATGTTCTGGGGGAGGAGCTTTATCTCCAGTGTTCACACTAACTGCTTCCCATCCCTTCCTTTAGAGCCCACCCCATGACTGCTGCTGTTGCTTGCAATATTTCCTTGAGATTTTTCTGGAGACATAATGTCTTTGGTTACAGTTTCAGATGCAATCCTGTGCTGGTTAGGTTTTTTTTTTTTTTTTCTGTCAACTTCAAGCTAGAATTATTTGGGATAAAGGAACTTCAGTTGAGCAATGGCTTCCATCAGACTGGCCTGTACACAACTTTGTAGGGGCCTTTTCTTGACTAACGTTTGATGGTATTGGCACTCCTGGGCAGGTGATCCTGAGTTGTATAAGAAAGCAGGCAGATAAGCCAGAGGGAGCAAGCTAGTAAGCAACACTCTTTGATGGCCTCTGCTTCAGCTCCTGTCTCCAGGTTCCTGCCCTGACTTCCCTTCATAATGAACTGTGATCAAGACATAGAAGCCAAATAAACCTTTTCCTTCTGAAGATGTCTTTATCACAGCAAGAAGGCAAACTAGAACAACTCCTATCAAACAGCACACAATCAAACAGTGGAAGACTCTTTCTAAATGGGGGTCCCACCAGGCCTCTCCTAAAAGACACCAGTGTAGTTCAGTATTCATGGACTTTTTTATGATTCCAAATCTCCACTATGGCAATAGTGTGCTTCTGGGAAGATTCATAGCTCTGACATTTACTCTGTGCCCTCACTGTGTCCTTGGCTCTTCATCTATGACATGTGAGGATAATAGCCATCTCATAGGCTGGGAGGATAAAGATATTTAGAGGACATAATGTCATGGTTGTGGTTTTGAGAATTATCTGACAAGCTTTCAGTTGCAGTCTGGGTATTTATCAGCTGAAATCTCCCTTGATTTCCTTTTTAGCGCTAAAAAGTGATTCGTTTCTAGTTTGATGGTGCCTTTAACACAAGTCACACGATTAGCAGCACAGTGACCGTTTGAGAGCTTTAGTCTCTGCTGCAGCAGTTGCTGGTGATGTTCCTCTGGTCTTGGTGGGACTTTTTCAGTCTTTGGCATCAGCTGATGGCTGAGAAGGCTAGCTTCACATTCTGATTCTGCCACTTGCTGGATGAAGGATTGTTGGAGGGAAACTAATCTCTTTGCAGTTCATTTGAAAAGGTCCCTAGTTGCTCTCCAGGGGTCTTCTAGGAAGATTGAATGTGATAATACCCACAAAGAACCAGCTCAGAGAGTCCTACAAATATTCCCTCTGCCTCTCTTGACCTTTGCTCACAAGCAAATCTACATTTTAATGGGAACTTTCTGGAGAAACAGTGGCATCGTGGAATGTGATTGAGTCTTTGGTGGATGTTCTAAGTCAGGACCTCAGAACTCATTTTGTGGGCAGAGACTGGTTGGTGCAAGAAGCATCATTTTCACTTAATATTGTACAATCTGGGGAAGGACCTGATTAAGAAATATTCTTTTTAGAGTTATAAAAGAGGTACTCTATNTAGGTGGATGACTCTGCTCCTGGAATTATCAAATGGGAATCAGATGTGGGCTACCTCCCCATGAGTTGTTCAGGGAGACCCCAGGGCCCTCCACAACAATGCAGGCTATATCCATTGCTCTTGGTTACCCACCACAACTAGATGCTAACACCAGATTGCTGAAGACAACACACACTTTGGTTGTAGGACATAGTGAGAACTGAGTTGGAAACTTCCTCCCTAGTGGTTAGCTTTCATAGAGCTAGAAGTTGTTATGAAGGCTGCCCTCGGTGGGGTGTGTGTGTGGAGGGGATCATTTACAGCCTTTACTCATTTGTGAACCCNGAAGGCTACAATATCAATCTGCCAGACAAATTGNGAACAGGCAAAAGCACCTTGTCCCAAGTACTGCCATTTTGACTTCAGACTTCATTTTACCTGTACAGTGAAACAAAAGTCATGTTCCCAGGCCCTAAGGGAGCTGGGAAACCCTTTCAATAGCTGATCTACCTCATCCTTAAACCATCAAAATAGTCATTATGCATTTTTAGTTCTCTAGAAACATGGTGGCTGTTCCCAACAACAGAAAAAACAAATCAATCTAATTGGACTGCAAGGCTCACATTGTATATTGGTTGACAATGATGGAACATTCAAGGAAGCCCCAATCTCTAACTCCTGATTGGTGAAAATTGTAATTATAACTTGGCAACAAATGTTTATGATTTTTGTGCTTAAATACTTGCTTCAGCTGGCATTTNGGGTCACAGTTCAGCCCCCATGTCTGTTCTGCGGCCCTGATAGATCAGCCCATCCCCCCCTTCTTTTGTGCTGCCCTGCATTAAATCTTGCCTTGAAGTATCCTCTTGTGTCTGCTTGNCTTGATTCAGAGCCTTGGACCACAACACAAGGTAATGCCCATTAGTATAATAGTGGCCCGATTATGATAGGGGTAACCAACTGCTTTCTGGTTGGATTAGAGGCCTGCTTTGCTGGAGGTACTTCAGGTACCTGTTAACCTGGTCAAAAGTCCATGACTGAGGAGGGCATAGGTCTCAGGGTGGGACCTACTATGTTGTTTTGCTAAATGTATATGGTATCAAACTGCTTTCTAAATGTTTATGTTTGTACCCATAGATTAGTACTGCTCTCAGCTTTGGTNAAAGAAGCTGCTTTTTGCAGTGGGTGGCAGTTAGTGCAGAGACTCATAATTGTCAAAATGCTGAGAGTATGTGACTGACTGCTCAGCCTTAACCAGGACGTTTGTATCAACCCCTCTCCAAAGCTCAGGCTGCAATAAGGAAGAGGTAGTGGGAAGAATGTGAGCTCCAGAAAATGAGGAACAGTTCTGTGAAACACTGGACTGACAGGGCCATTGCACACATGCATTTGCAGCTGCGGTTATCTGCACTGGACCTGTACAAGACGGCTGTCAACATCATGTACCAGAGAGGGACTCATGAGGTCCATCCCTCCTAAGAGGGTTGTGGCAGCTAGTGGTTGCTGGAGAAGGGGGTTGCGTTCTTCCGAGGTGTCATCCATGTTCCAACAAGTAGCCCTCTGACCTTGTTTATCCAAATAACCCTAGTTAAATTCAGTAGGCGTATCCAAGTAACCTTAGTTAGATTCAGTAGGTGACAAAATAAATACACAAATCAACAAGAGTCATGAAAATTGGAGGGGTGCTTGTTGGAAGAAGAGGGGCTTAGTAGGAGTGGGAAAAAATGGAGTAAAAATGATGAAAATATTTTATACATGTATGAAATTTTCAAAGGAAAAAAGTTTAAAATTGGAAAGAAAACTAGTNGTTTCATTATAACAATGTATTAGCTTACATATAAGTAACTGGACAGCGGGGAAATTTACAAAATAACATCCTGATCTTGTTAAGGACGAATTAGGAGCCAGGTGGTTGGTGGTGCATGCCTTTAATCCCAGCCCTTAGGAGACAGAGGCAGATGGATCTCTGAATTTGAGTACAGCCTGGGCTACAAAGCAAGTTCCTGGACAGCCAGGACTACACAGGGTGGTGGTGGTGGTGGTGGTGGGGAATGAATTAGCAATGACATTGTCACCACAGGCACCAGAATCTCTTAGGGTGCTCAAGGAGATTATATGATAATTCCAACTAAAAATTGCCCTACTGTGTGTGTATGTATGTGTGCTTGATCCGGACAAAATGAACTTAAACCCAAAGCACCCTCTTCATGCGCAAACATTTTTGACTCCCTGCCCCCTTTCCCTGGATGTCTTGCTAACCTTAGCTGATGCTTTTCACCAACTGTTCATTTGCAGAATACACTTTTCAGTATGTCACAGCTGAACTCTTCAAATTACGTTCCACTTCAAAAGAACTGGCTTTGCCTTCCAAATCCTCCTTTTCTTATGCTTGGGGTTTTTGATAACAAATGTTTACTGAGGCCCCACTGTGTAAGTGGCAAGTTCCCAGGATGGCTTTTTCCAATGCTCTTACTGTTCCAGATGTTGGTAAATTGAAAATCCATGGATCTCGAGTTAAGGGAGAATTAAAATTATGTGTGAACATGAACCAAGTGCTTAGTGGGCACCATGCTGTTCACCACTGGCAGCAGCAGAATTGAGGGATTTATTTTCATCTTATTGACTTAAAATGTGAAATCTAGATGTGAGGGGCCTAGCCTACCTGTCCCTAGGGAAGCTGCAAGCCAAAGCTACTCATTTAAATTCGCCCAACATTCTTCTTTGCTTGGAAAATGCTCAAGTCACTCACTTATTCCAGCCTGTGCTTTTGATAACATTTCATGGCCTATGAAATACAAGTTGGCATCCAAAGCTTTTCACAGCATGAATTCTGTTTACCTTTCTGTCCGTGTTTCTTTTCATCCCTCCCTGGCCTCCCACTGGTCCAACAAGATAACTTTTTCTGTTCTTCTTTCATGAAGTACCTGTTCTTGGCCAAACACTGCTTCATTATTTAAAAACATTTAACTCCCACATTTTTTTTTTTCAGGAAGAGGAACATCATGAGCTTTAGAGATGTCACATGGCTCGTTCAAACTAAAAAACAAGTGCTAGTTCAAACTCACAAGCTAGTGCATGTATGAGTGTTAGCTACTAGAGCCGCTCACAGTGGGCAGGGCTGGTCCCCTCATCCCATGATGCATNCCTCTTCACTCTGTACCCTCCATGTGGCTATGGCATAATTACATTCTCCTCAATGATGTCCATGCCACAATTCTAGGGACAGTGGAAGGCTATATTACAGGAAAAAGGGGAAGAATCAAGGATGATGATTCTAGATTATTTAAGTGGACCCAGTGAAATCACAAGAATCCTTGAAAAAAGAAGAGGGAGGTAGAAAAAGAGAGGTCAGGAGATGGTGAAGCTGGGTTGTTGACTTTAAAGATAGAAAAGGGATCAAGAGGCGAGGGGGGATGTGGGGGTCATTCCTCCAGTAGCCCCTGGAAAAGGCATGGGCACAGATTCTGTTCTAGAAACCCTGGAAAGGAAAGCCAACACATTGCTATATATTCTGTGACACCCATGCTAGACTTCTAAGCTATAGAACTATAAGATAGATTTGTATTAGTTATCAAGTTTTTAATGATTTGTCCTAGCAGCCATAGACAATTAATAGGTTTGAGGATCTGTCTCAGTGGTGGAGCCCTTGCCTTGCCTTTTGAGGCTCTGGGTTTGATCAATAACAAACAAGCAATAAAGCAGACAATTCTGTTCCTCAAGTGGCACACCTTCTCTGTACACATCAGTTACCTGCATGCCATGGCCAACCCTTTTTCCACCCCACCTTCCAGGTCTGCTCTTGGGGAAGGTCTGAAGTTGGAACTGATAGAGACTGAGCCAATCTCTTCACCTCAGAGAGACTGGGTGACTTCTGAATAAGTAATTACCCAGGAGGCAATGAGAGCCCAAGCCCAATCTCCTGATTTCATTTCCCAGGGCTAGTTGACTGGAAACATAGTTGTAAATGATCTGTATCAAAAATTCTGGATCTAGAAAACAGTTTGGGGTACATTTTGTGTATGGCTTGTTGGAAATTTTATTAAATAGATCTATTGAAATGCCATGACTGATTGGAATCAGTCCACCAATAATTGTCTCTATTCATCCAACCAGTAGTATAAGCCAGGTAATATATCAAGTCCTGGGATTGGGAATGAGTACAATATAGTCCACACCCATCAGAAAACAATTTAGTGTGTCAGATGTAGGGAAGAAACAAATATAGGAAACAGAAATTGCAGAGCAACAAGTGTTATGGCCAAGTGAGGAAAGCAAGAGTCACTAGCAACCCAGATTAAGGGGATTCAACCAGGTCCCAGGCTTCTNGAGGAGGCAACACCTTGGCTGAGTGTCAACACAGGGGTTGGAGTTGACTTCTGGAGAAGCACCGAGTATTTTGGCAATGAGTAACAGTGGTTTTGAACTGGTTAAACCAATGAAATAAACCATAGAGTCTAAAAGCCACCTCCAAATGAAGTCTGGTAATTCATTAAATTCAAGAAGGGTCTGACTGCATCTGTGAATGGGGGCCTAGATTGAGATGATAAATGTACAGCTTGGAGNTATAGAAGGACACCCTAGACACAGGTATGAGTCTTGGCTCTGCCTCTTTCAGGCCGAGCTAGTTTGAACACACACTGCAAGCCTCAGTGTCTCATCTCTGAAGCAGGAAAGCAATTCCTTCTTTGCAAGGGTGTTAGCAACGCTCAGTTGATGAACATCCAAGCAGGTGGCATGGGTTTATTAGTTGTTACGACTAGGGGGAGGGCTCATNTACACTCCTTCGGCTGTGTCCTGCCTTCCTATAAGTACNGTGTTGCTCAGTTCTGTGAATTCTACAGATAATTTTAATCTTGGTCTGGAGTTCTCATGGGTCTGTGGTAGGTTTGGAAGGAGGTGCCAGTGAAGTTTGGTTTCATCTGGAAGCATGGGGCCTTTCTGGTTCCTTTCCCATATACTGGCAAGCGTCATCTTTCTGAATTAAAATCTGACCAAGCTAGCAATCTGTGGAAGAATGTTTCTTAGTAGTCCCTGACTGCCCATTTGGTGTGACCTGCTCCTCACTTCTGCATCCAAGACACTCAGTGCTTTCACCGAACCTTACTTCCTCTTGACAACACATCTGTTCCCATGGNTATATTCCCAGAATGCTCTCATTTGACTATGTTGGTCTGGACAACTCCTGCTGTGTCTGAAGGCCAGCTCACATGTCTCTCTGAGAAGCATTCCCCATTTCTTCCCCATAAGACAGCTACATCTGGACAGGGCTCCAGGTACACTATGTATTTCATACTAAATTAGCTATTCAGCTACTGCTCCAACTGTCTGATGTCCATGGACAACAGTCTTGTATAGCATTCATCTTTATATTTCTAGTACAATAAGGTTTGTTGAGTGACTGGATGAAATGAACAAACGGCAGAATTTTATAGGTGCTAACACTTAGACACAGTACGGTAGTTTGGGAGTCCTATAAGTAATTACACGATCACATTTTGTAACGGATTGGTACTAGTCAGGGAATGACAGCATGTCCAAGAGGTAATGAATTAAAACCCAACTGTAGCATATCCCCTTCAGAAATGGGAGCAGCCTTCAAGCAGCTTGAAAAATAGGCCCCAGTAAAAGTGTGAGAAAATATGTGCAATTAGATGCAATCAATAAAGTTGTCCTTGACTAATGTCTATATTTAAGGGAGTTTAATTAAATTATGAAAAAGGCCTCTCTGATTTAACTGTCAGTCTGGTTTATCATGTAGGCTCATGAGCNTTCTGTAGGGCTTTCTTTCAACATTTCTAGATGATCCAAGAATGCTATGATCCAGAAAAGTATGAAGCAAGTGCTTCAGAGGAGGGAGTCTGGCAGGACAGTGTGAGAAAGCAGGGTAGCCACAGCACTTTGTGGGACCTACTGACAACAACAAAAAGCTTGAAAATTTAGTTTCCCCTCAATCATTCATTCACACAGAAAATACTTATTTATCATGTACATGTTAGGGTCTGTGGTAGATGCTGGTAGTATACTGGAATAGAAAAGATAGACATTGAGCAGCATATATCTAAATATATAATTACAAATAATTATGTTTATGCTCCAGCATTTCAAATGCCCCATTGTCATAATTTCTGCTCACATTAATTTAATATATTCAAAACAAGTATGAAGTAAGAAGAAATGCATTTAATATGAAACATGAAGTCACTATGTTAGATATTTTGATAGGTCTTAAAGACACAAAAATACCTTTAAGAACTTAGCANTATAGTAACAGAAATGGGCAAATAAACAGTAAAAGTTANAGTACAGTATGGAAAGTGTACTGCTGGAGGTAGGCACATCAGCTGCTGAAGGGACAAAGTGGCCTTTGATCCCTCCTATCTCCTTTGAGCCCATCTCTCCTTCCACTTGCCTCTCCCCCAGTCACAGAGAGTGGATATCAGGATAGAAAAAACTGACTAACCACTAACTCTCTTCTACTTAGGGTCTCTAGCTTTGGCCAGATCACTGCATGTTTGCCTCCTTCTGACTTGTGCAAGCAGAGGAAGGTCATAACTTCACAGAATCACCATTCTGAGAATGTGAAGGGATGGTAAAACAGCGGGGATGGTAAATATGTGTACAAAAAGCTTAAAAAATAACGAGAGCTTGAACAAAGGCACCTTGGGTAGATGAATAAAAGCCACTTGCAGAAGCCATAATTACTAAATGAAAATCCCAGTGCCNGGGTAGTACTCTACTTCCTTATTAGTTGTTGGCTCCCCAAACAATTCAGATTATCACTATGACAGTGGGCTGTTCATTTGAACTATATAATTATACCTGGTTTCTGGAGACACTACATGCTTTGGCTGTAGGGCCTAGAGAAATCAATCTGAAACTAAGCTGGATGTTTCCTCCCTCATTTTCATAGTGCTAAGATGTGCTATGCAGGCTGTTAGAAGAGAGCCGTCATCAACAATCCTACTCAGCTGTAGACTTTGCTTGCTGTATGACAATAAGCCAGGTAAGATGTGCCAAATGGTGCAATAGTGGCATGGCTGTGATGACTGTAACCAACTCTATCTGACTAGATTTGAGGCCTGCTTTGCAGGAAGGGTTCAGGNCTGGTTATTAAAACCTTCTCAAAAGGCTATTTATGGGGTGGTTGTAGGCCCTAGTGAGGAAGACATTGCTGTTATTTTGCTAAATGGGGATGGTATACCTGTCAGATTGCCTCCTAAATACTTATTTTTTGTGCCATAGATCAGAGCTGCTGTTAACTTTGGTCTGAGAAACTTCTTTTTGCAGTGAATGGTGGCTCCTGTAGATACTCACAATTAGTCTAAGTGCTGAGAAGGAGTGACTGTTGAGTGCTTAGCTCTAAATAAGACATAAATATAACCACTGCCAAGGCTCAGGGACCATTAAGGAAGAGAGACTAGAAAGAATGTAAGCACNNGAAAAAGGGATGCAGGGTTATGGGATTCAGTCTCCCAGGCAGGAAGGACATGGTGTTATACTATTGAACTTTTAGCAGCTGTCATTACCTGCACAAGACCTGCACAAGATTGGGCCCATCAACATTCCATCATGGAAAGTGGAAGGGCTTACAGGATGCCACCATTCTCTGAGGATCTATTGGCAGCTTATAGTTGCTAGGGGAAGGTGTTNCATTTTCTCCATGGCGTAGCCACTGGTGAGCTGCCTCTGTTATAAATAAACCCTCATCAATTGTTTGTAAGTGATCCTAATGAAACTCATTGGGGCACCAAGACAAGTACCCAACAAACAAATGAGCAAACAAACAAAATCCAGCTGTGGAGATAAGGAACTTTTGGTTAGGGCCAAGGAGCAGCATAGAGATGGCCGTCTTGAAAGCTTCATTCAGGTGCTGGAATCTGCGGCAGCAGGTTCCTGGCCTGGCTGCTTTACACACTCTCCAGGGTCTCTAAGGCATTAGGGATTAATGTCCAAGGCAGAAGGAGAGCCAATGACAGCCAAGGATGCGGAGCTTGATTTTCATATTTAAAATACACAACATACACATATGTTAAATATGTTTAAATACATTAAAAAGGCTTAATGAATCTATACTTAATTTCACTTATTTTTAATTACAAACATTTAAAATATTTTTGAAGAGGTTCATTTCATAAATTAACAACTGAAATACCCTTAATTTCATTTTCTTTGGCTGTGGTCAATAGCCAGGGCTTGTAACTAGCCACCACAGAATGAACTCAGACTGGGCACACATTTTGCTGCCCAAGATGATGCTTTAAAGGTAAAAATGTCCCTAGGTCAAGGAGGCATTCTTATGTTCCCTGTGGTTCTGAACATTTTATTCAGGCTAGTACTGAAGTCCAAACTTCAGGTGTAAGCCAAGCCCTTCAGTTTTCAGACAAAAATGCTAAGACTCACAGGAAAAAGTACTATGGGCTATGGCGTGGCTGGGACTGGAATCTCAGGTCTTCTAGATCCCCAACCCCATAGCTTCCTATGACAGGCTATATCTCTCAGAAAAGCACTTTGTGAATGAATGCAGCAAGCCTCATCTACAGGAGCTTTCTGCAAAACAAAGTACCATTTCCTACCAATAAATGGCTGGCATGGGATTCAGGAGGAGGCCTGGGCTGAGTTAAGTTCTGCTTACACACAGCTGTTTGGGCTTGTAGCCTAAGATAAGTGGCAACCTTCTCTCTATGGGATGGGCACATGCCTTGGCTCCCTCTAGGGACATGAGAGATAGCTGAGGACCCATGGAACAGAAAGTGGGCAGGGTTTACCTGGGGATAACATACCAGTTCAAACCTTCAGAGCCAGGGTCATTTAGGAAAGCCTGTTTGCAAACTGAGATGTGGATTCACAGGAAAATTATGCATTGGGCTTATTTTACCCTCTCAGCTGGTTTTCTGCTGATCTTGGGCCAGTGGGGAGGGCTGGCAAGACATTGACCTATTTGCTTGGCAGGTCTGATCCACAAGTGCTGTGTGTTCCCCACACTGGGGCTGGGGGTGGTGGTGAGGTGGGGAAGGTTAGGGTTAGGGAATACAATGGGAATCCAGGTAGGAAAGAGAAATCAAACCCTGACCCATATCTAAGCTTATACAGAATTATGATCTAACCCTAAGTATCCCAGGAAGCCAGGCCTACAACTCTGGGATGATGGTGAGCTGAGAAGTGGCATTTCCTCTAAGTTCAAGTGTGCTCTGCCCTGGGTCTTTCAGGACTCTCACCTACTCATTCTTCCTACTGTCTCACTCATTGCCTTGTCTGGTGGGGAGATCTTGGGTAAGGCACTCAACTCTCTCTGTTCAGAGGCCCTATGAGTCACTCAGTTCTCTCCCTGTTACCCTGATGAATGCACAGCCNATAAGGAGAAGGTCTGGTGCCTGTGTTCAGCATCTCCACCCAGTCCTGGCAGCTGGTGTTTAAAAGCTCCTGTTCTAGTTCCCTGATGTAGGCTGGATTTCCGTATTCTGTCCTGGTAACCTGTTGCTTTCTGGGGAAAGTGGTCCAAAAGCATTTACTTCAGATTAGCAAAGGGCTTTGTGACTCTCAAGAGTAAAGCTCTCTTGTTCTACCTTGTGGTATTCTTAAGGGGAGAAACATTGATTTACATGCCTATGTCTTAAAGGGTCCAGAGGTGTGCCTCCCACGTTCATTGGTTTTTGCAAAGATGTCTAAAATTTACATGGTGGTTGCTAATTGCATATTCAGCACTGAGCTAATGAAAAACAGACAGCACATCCTCTTCACCCACAAAGACCTTAACATTTACTGCCAAAAATATGCAAATGATAATTTCTCTATAATCAACAATGTTCAAGATTTCATTGTGATATGATATTGTCATCCACACATGTATTGAGCTTCATTCCTAGATGTCCCTGGACTCATGCAGCTAGCTGGTGGGTCATAGGTTGGTCTACCTGCTTACAAAACATAGCCTGTCTAGGGAATAGACTAGCATGAGACATATTTGTCAAGGAACTTTCCTGACATTGCCTGTCTGCCTAGGAATCTCTTTGACTCATAAACACAAACTTCACATCCTGAGGTGCCCGTTTCCCAGCAGAATTGTGGTGAATCAAGTCATACATGATTTGTCTCATGTGCCTGGACAGCCTGCCTTTCGGCAGGGTGTGGATTCTGTGGTACTTGAGCTCAGTTTGCCTTGGTTTACTACAAGTGGTCACTTAGCCTTTGGTTATATTAATGATGATCAGACTCATGTTAGCAAAGTTTCTTGGATATCTTTTGAAGGTCATTTGTGAAATGTGGTCTACCTAGTATCCCCTCCCTGGTTCTGAATGAAGGCCAGGGCATGACAGCATCATGAGCTTGCGGTGTGTGACAAGTCCTCTGTTATGACGGGGAACGTTTGCAGTACTATAAATAACTCTGTCAATATTGTGGTAATGGCACTTTAAAGAGGTTATTTCACAAGTGCTGCCATAAGAGAGACCACAGCTGCACTCATTAATTCTGAAGTGTGCCTCCCTCCCTCAATGCACAACTTGCAGGTGTCACAATAGGACTGTGTAAGTCTAGATAATATTTAGATTAAGAAAGAGGTTAGAGTAACATTGTTAGTTTCTCCATAGTGTTTGGCATAATGAAAACAAATTATAATCACTTAACTAGAAATGGGAAAAAAAGAGCAAAACATAACTTTGTCACAGACTCCCTATGCTTACAAATAGCTCCTCCCCCTCTCAAGAGCATGCATCATAATTGACAGCAGTAGATTTTTTGATAATTAATTGCAGTAAATTATCACTTGGCACAAAAAAGGCATAATTGCAATTAATTTGCAACCTTCCCAGTCTAACACTGAATTAGAAATGGCACTGCCGCAGTATGAGTGAGGAAGTAGAGGGTAGAAACAGTGTACCTTTTGACACATAGAGTTGGGGCAATCTCTACTTGTAATTTTTCTGATACAAATGCACTGTCTTTGGACTTTCTTGGTTTAGGAGTGTTTAATTTAGATTGTGACTATTGGATCTACACTGTGATAGTTGCCAAGAGGGGTGCCCTGCTGAGCTCTGTGCTGGTCTCTGTCATGCTAGGCTTCAGCTGTTGTCAACCTGTGTCTTTCAGTGCCTGCTGTCTAAGTCTCTGGGGTGCTGAAAGACTTAATTCAGACAACAAGCATTGTGTCATGGAGGAATATTATATTGTTATTTTAAATTTGTATTTTTTTGAATTATTTTATGTGCATGAGTATTTTGGCTGTATGTGTGTATTGCACCACATGCATGCTTGGTGCTCATAGAGGTCAGAAGAGGGCACTGGGTCCTCTGCAAGAGCAGCAAGTGTTCTTAACCATGGAGCCATTTCCCCAGCCGTTTAAATTCTTATTTTTAACAGCTTCATTGAAATATTACTACCATATGAAAGTTGTATGTGTTTAAGGTGTGCAACTTGCTGTTCTGATGTGCATGTACACTGTGAAGTGGCCATCATAGACAAGTAATTAACATACATACTTATTATGTGTAGTTACTGTTTGTGTGCCCTGAGACTGAACTTAAGATCACTCCTGGCAAACTGACAATATAAACAGTCTTTTACAATCCCCCACTCCACTGCAGTAGACCTCTGGAAATCACCAGTCTTGTAGAACTGCAGATTTGCACCCTTTGCTCGATAACTTCCCACTTTTCTCTTCTGTANTTTTGCTGAGTAAGATATGCAAGAGCCTTTGTCAAGATGCCCATCTTTCCTGGTGCTACCCATTCTGGGGTGACGCAGCTCATTGCTGAGATCTTTGCTATAGTACAGTTTTGTAGTGATTGACCTCAAGTTCGATCCAATTGCTCAATAAGGAACTTAAAATAGAAGTTCTCACTGGATTTGAGGGACCTCTATATTGCATTAGANAGCCCAAGAAAACAAATCAAGAGGCTACAAAAGATTACATTTGGGGTAGAATTAACATCAAGTGGGTTCATTAACCCAGGTGGTGGCCTAAAGATTATGGTGATGATGTTGTATTGCAGAGCTGACCCAAGGCTTGGGGGTCTGTGAATCCTTCTTTTTCTAGTTATGCCTATCTCCTGGGGAGACAGGATCTGTGCAGCCAGAACAAGAAACTGGGTCCCCAAGTTCTGCAGTGTTTTGTTATTAAAAAAGAGATAAAGATCTCCTTCCAAGAAAACCCATATAACAAAAAAAGCCTTATTAAATCATTTTCTGACACTCTTTGAGTTCTTCTTAGCCCTATTGTGATAAACATTAAAATAAAATGACTTTACAGCCAGAACCCTTCACCACTGCTGCCCTGCCAGGGAACTCTGGCTTGCCCTATGTGTAACACCTTCTCTGGGGGTTAATAAATCATTCAGTCATCATCCAAGGCTCCTTCCTCACAAAACAGTGCTCTCAATAACCCCTAACACCAGCATCCCTCAAATAACTTCCTGCAGTTGTATTGAATTAGTCATGATGGTTTTACTGTGCAAGCTAATATTCACAAGTGTCAGAGTTCAAACCACCCAACATATTTCAGGAGACTTCAAACTGAACTCAAGCCCTACTTGCCAGGAGTCTGATTTTTTTTTTAACTGAACTCTCTATATAAAGACTTACATCATAAGACAAGAGATGCAGATTCCACCAATGGGTTCTGTGCAGAGCTCCCAGGAACCTGAAAAGTCGGGTTTTTCACTGGAAACAGCTCCAATTTCATAATCTTAAACCCAAATGTGATTTCTGTGGTGGAGGAGATGGAGGTAGGAAGTCCTTGACAGACTCTCTAAAAGAAGATGGAGGCTCACTCTGTGTATCTTTAAAGAAAGTAGAACAACGATTTGTGAATGGACACCGAGGGAGGTAGATTTTGGTGGTAGGAAGAATCATTTTAACAATTACTGTTGCCAGAGACAGAAGATAGTTATTAGGAAGTAGGGAGGGTGTGAGTGACTAAGGTATGGAGCTAGAGGCCATCCAACCTTATGCTTAGGGCTTTTAACTCATTTTCAGTTTTCAGATGGAGGCACTGATGGATTAATCACCAAGCTAGCAATAATTCATTTCTTCTTCAGTCATTCATACATACAACAAATACCTCAGGAGGGCTCAGCACCTCAGGCCTTCTCTGTTTTCAGCTGTTCTGAAATCATTCAGGCACCTCCCCTCCCCTGGGCTGTATGCAGGCAGGTAGGCCTGAAGGCCTCAATATTTTGATATTTCTATTTCTCATTCTCACTGTTATCCAACAGAAGGAAATATGTTGGTTAATAAGAAATTAAGATGACAAACTTTCTCAATTTTCTCCAAGGTTTAGCTGAGACACAAAGTATGCCTTGGGACACCCCCTAACTACCTTCAAGCTCTGACCTCCTGTGGCCTTCCCCAAAGCCCCTCGACCTCCCTTGCTTGCTTCCACTTCTTTAAACACTGCAGCTTTTATTCAAAATTATTTTAAATTATGTACTTGATGTGTGTGTGTGTGTTCCTCAAAACAGAGTTGTGAAACAGCCAGTTGTTTCCCTTCAGAGCTCCTGATACAAGTTCGAGACTCACTACATAGGATGGTCTCCTTTGTCAGTGTTTCACATTGGGTTAAGGGACACAGGTTCACATCCACTGAGCATGTGCAGGGCACTGTTCACCCTCCTCTGCTCTTTGTCTCCTTTCATCCTGAGTACTCCACTCTCATACCTTCTACGAGGCAACAAGGCTGAGTTGAGGCAAAAGAGCAGGAGAGCTAGAGTAGTGCATTTCTGCTGGAAGAAGAAAAGGATTCCCTCTTCCACTGATTTTTTTTTTTAAAAAACAGCTCTTGAAGGTCTGAATGCTCCACCACACAGTGTCAGGGCCATTGCTCCTATGGTACTCTGTGAGGGAACTGACTCCTGTAGCTTTCTGTCTTCCTGGAACTTAGGACTGCTTGACCACCTCCACTTTGCTTTAGCCAACTCCAAATTTGTGTGTGTGTGTGTGTGTGTGTGTGTGTGTGTGTGTGTGTGTACCAGAAGTTGATATCAGGCATCTTCCTTGATCTCTCCATCTTATATGCTGAGTTAGGGTTTTTTACTTACATCCAGCTTTTGCCCTGATTCCATAAATCTAGCTACCCAACTTGCTCTAAGGATCCCTGATTTTCTTCTCCCAAGTGAGAGGATTGTAGTCAAGCCAGCACTGCTGTCTTGTGTTGACATGGTGGATGGGGATCTGCACTCTGGTTGGTCCTCACACTTGTACAGGAAGTGCTTTATCCATTGAGCCATCTCTCTAGCCCCACACTCATCACTTTTGTTTGCTAATTTGTTTGTGGTTCTGGGGATCCAGGCCAGGGCCTCACAAATGATAGGTAAACATTCTGGCATTGAGATAGACTCTGATTTCTTTGGCATATAGGGTGTTTTGTTGTTGTTGTTTTTTTTTTTTAACTTGGAGAATGGATTTTGCTATAGAAGAAACCCAACCAAAGTCTTCTGAAAGGTCTTTGTTTATGTCTGTAGCAGCTGAGGGTTGACTAGCTGAAGTGTTGAAGATGGTGGAAACAGAGAAGAGTGGTGCACACCTGATCTACTGCAGTCTGGCTAGCAATCCAGCTTTCTACCTTTAGCAGATTAACCGATCATAGAGGTGATGTCAGTGGAAGTGAAACTGGGCTGAGTTTTGGAGAAAATCTTGGGAAGTGGATCGGGGTTAGGAAGCTCCATACTGCCAGCCCTGGCTCATTGCAGTTCCCAGTATATGCTGTACCACTGTCGCTGTCCCAACCCTTACCCTGGGCTCTTTGCCTTACCCACCACATCTCCCTAGGGAAGCCTTTTTATTTCCCTCACCATCTTGAGAACATTGGTTATAAGCTCCAGTGTCTTTTCTGCTTCCCATGGTGGCTAGTATGCAACTCCCTCAAACACTGCAGTGTCCTCTGCTTTCGATCCGATTTAAATCCATGTAGTCCCTGCATCTGTTTCTAGGACTCTGTAATACCTCTGAGATGTTTTTCAAAGACTGACAATGTTGGTTATTGCTGTTCTTTATTGTGAGCGATAGCTGGTGCTTTGCAGTAATACAGGCCTCTTGCTTGGCCTTGGGATGTGTCTAACCACACTTGGCCCTGTGAGAACCTGGGCTTTGAGATTTTAGAGGGGTTTCCAGTAGTTTTCATATCTGGACAAGCACACATGCACTGAAGATAAGGAAAGTTATTGCCAATGAATCAGAACTCTGACCAACTTGAAGTTGTGATTGTACTACATGTGACTCTGCAGACTATTCTTGTCAGTGCTGACAAAACCCATAATTCCACAGTGCTACATGCTCCATCAAGGGGGTGTGTGAAACTGACCTTAAATGGTGTATTTACCCATTTAAAATGGAGACANGATAGATCAACACAGCCTTTATGTCAAGAAGGATAAAAATATCATGCCCTCCCAAGTTGACAGGTCTTGAGCCCACTCTGAAGCTGGGTACCAGTTTTATTTTAACCGTCTCCCTGTATGCATTTTCCCTGCCCTGTCAGGTACCTCCTTCCCTCTAATCCTACCTGGATAAGGAGACAGCTTGTTCTAATTCCTNCCAGGAGAACCACCCAATCAAGGCACTTAGGCCTGCACAAGGCAGAACTTAAAGACATCATGTAAGTGGTTTCTTTGTTTTTGTGTTTCCCGCTAAAATTCTTTAGACAAGTTGTCATGTTAGACTACAGGTTCATGGCTGGTGGAAGCATTTCTGTCTTGTCTCCTCTGTTATCTGTAGTAAACAAAACAGCAAAACATGCAAATGCTGCCAACATCCCCACGTGGTAAGAATGAACTTAGGCCTGCATTGTCTAAACTGAGATCTAAATCCATTAAGGTGCTAAGCGGGACAAACACCCTTTCCTGTAATAAGATGCCTCCCCTGTTAGAAGAGCATGAAATTGAACCAAAGACCTTGGTTTAATTTGGACTCTATGTGCCTTGTAGGGACTGAGAAAAGCCTTGTGGTAGTTACTAGCTGGCATAGAATATAGCAGTTCCCAGGGGAAAGGCTGAACATCTACCCAGGATGACAGGGACAGAGCCAGTGGGGGTGGGTTTCTGCATCTTATGGGGCCTTTGCAGGCAGAGTGGCTGCTCTTTTGCTGACTTTGCATTTCAGGCACTGTCACCACTTGCTCTTCGTAAAAGGGACTGCAGAAAAACGTGCCTTGCTTAGGAATGACATGCTCACCCAGCCTTGCTGAGGCAGGGATGGCTGCTGAGGGACAGGTATATCTTAGGAGTCCTTACCCAGAGTCTGTGCCCTGGGTCAAGCATCAGCATGGCCACCACCCCATGTGATGGCTGTTATATGCTGTGCTCCTGGGCAGGACTGCCTCATTGCATCTGCTGCTAAGAGATGGGAATCTGAATGATGGCTGGTGGATTTATGAAGAGGGCAAAAAAACCAAGAGCAAAGAGGAGCTGGAGCCGGTGGGAACTACACAGTGTCAATCAAGAGGTGCTGCTCTAGGCTGAATCTGCCTTGTGCTTGCAGAGGCACCCTGGGTACATCACCCCTCACCCTTTGGCTTCAACATGTGCTGCTCAGGGGCTCTGGGAGACTGTGCATAAGCATGAAAAGCTAAGAAGAGAATACAGCCCCAGTCACGGCTGCTATGCCTTTCTGTTTTGTTGTGAAAGCACCAAGATTTACTTTGCAGGGAGGATTCCACCATGAAGGAAGTCTGAAAGCTCACATTATAAAGGGTGGCCGGGTACAGTGTTCTCCAGCTCTGATGTTACATGAATCTAGATGGAGACACGAAAAAAGAATGGATGCTGGGAAAGGGGTAGCACGAGAAAAAGAAGTTCCTGCAACAAATAAATCCCTGTCCAATCTATCTTAATCTCTGAAACTTTAAAGATTTAAAATCTGTTTTTTTAAAAAAAAAACACTGCAGTTCTCAGCAAATAGAAGACTACTTTAAATTATTTAGGTTTGTTGTACCCACAAATCACTATCCAGAACTTTATAAATAAAGAGCCAATAACTGTCTTTGTAAGAAATGTCCTTCCAGGGGCCATGGATAAGCCGTTAACCTGAATTGGGAGAAAATAATACTAGTGATTTCCAGATTACAGTCATTTTATGAAATAAATAAATGAGTTCAGCTACAGCCTGCTTATTTTCCCAGTAACTTTTGGAAACAAAATCACTTAGGGCCCTAAGTACATAAAGTAACATTTTTGGAATATTTCACAAAAATTAGTACCTTTTCAAGCCTATTTTTTTTGTGTGTTTGGAAGGGAGGGGAGAAGGAGAGAGAGCAAGCACTGTGGGCTCAGGGTTCTAGGTTCAGAACGCTTAGCAGACCAGTTTCTGTCACCTTGCTGCCTTCAGGGTTCCTGCTAACCCTCATCCTCCTGTGGCAGATAGACAGAGCACAGAGCAAACCTCAATAACTGTGAATTAATAAAAATATTCCGCCTTTGTTTTCACCCGTTAGTCATAGGCTATCCTCTGAGGAAGTGAGTGCAAGGGGCAGGAACTAGTCAAGGGTTAACCACAGGGTCGTCTCTTAGAGATGATGGAGGTATGCTGACTGGAGGGGTGAGATGCTTGGGACACATCCCTTCTTCCTCTATCTGGGATGACGCTTAATGGCAAGATTAAATTCAATGTGTTCTCTTGAACTGGAAAAGCCGTTCCAATGAAGCTACGAAGATAAAATCAGATGAGGAGAGAAGGGTATGAGAGCTGGATGTAGTGTGGTAGTTCGAATCCGGTTGTAATCTTAGCTGGGGACCATCCCAAAGCATCTGTTCATTGTGTTTGAGCTTTTATCTCCTCCACAAAGCATCGAGAAACTGTTTACTGTGTAGGATGCTGGTGAGGATTCAAGTCCAGGAGCATTTATTAGATTCCTGCTGTGTTATTTGGAGCCATACTACAGTCTTCCTGTCTGTACAGAGTTAATCTAAAGGAGAGAGACATACCCACAGGGAGCGCGGTGATCTAGTAAGGAAAATGCTGCAGAAGGGCAAGTAGAAGGTGTTAGAAGGATAGTAAAGAGGCCTCCATTTATCCTGGGGCTAGGAGGTAAGTCACAGAAGACTTCTCCCAGGATAGAAAGGTGAAGTGAGGGTCATGTTCTGTATTTGCAGAACACGGAGTCAAAGGTAAATGCAAGACCAAGAACACAGAGATCTTCGTGTGTGCTAAGAACCTGAGTTTTGTTCCTGGTCATGGGAAGCAAAGGATAGGTTTGATGCAGTGGTGGGTTTTGTTGGCATGTTGGAAAGCATTATCTGCAGAGTAGACCTGAGGCAATGTCCATTTGAGCATTTTGAGCTGAAAATTTTTTTTTCTAGGCTGTTACGTACATTTCTTGGCATCATACATATGAAGAAATTCTCTCTGTGTATGTCTTTGTATGTGTGAGTGTGGGTACATATGTGTCAGAGTGCGTGTGTGGAGGTCAGTGCCAGGCTAGTTGGCCCATACATAAGCTTGTGGGGATTTTTCTGTGTCTGCCTCCTACTAGACATGAGCTGCCATGCCTGGTTATACATGGATTCTGGGGATTTGAATTGTGGCAAGAACTTTACCCTCTGAGCCATGTCCCCAGCCCCTCACATGAAGACATTCTTCATAAGGCTGACTTGATGTCATAGAAAGAACTCTGGACTGGGAGCTTCGAGACGTGGTCTAATCCCCACTCTGCCTACACCCTGTNTGGTCCTGGGAAATTCACTTAATATCTTTACTATTTGATTTCATGAACTCTAAACAGATTAAGGCTATCTGCTCCATCTGATCACAGAGCTCTGTGTCAGCATCAGGTGTTCCTGTGGTGTTTTTGAAGCTTCTTAGAGGATGCTGGGACCCCCGAGGTCATGGGACAGGGAAGGAGTGTGCAGTCCAGGCAGGGTCATGAGA
>LZPO01087513.1:50565-62298 GCA_001675575.1 Neotoma lepida | reverse complement strand
CACGAAAGAGACACTGTTGGGAAGTTGGGGGTTTAGCTCAGTGGTGGACTGATTTGCCTCCTAAGCCCAAGGCCTTGGATTCAGACCCCACTGCCAGTTAAAAAATAAAAAGACATTGTCAAATTTTAAGTATTTTTGTGTTCTCTGTGTTTTTCAGAATGAGAATACATACTGATTCAGTTTTACATTTTTGCTATAAATAACACCCCCCCACACACTTTTCAGGTGTGTGTGATGTCCATGTGTATGCATATTTTTGCATTTGTTATAGTGGGGATCTAATAGAGTCACTGTATCTAGGGTAAACATTAGAATGTAATAAGCTGGGCAGTGGTGGCGCTCGCCTTTAATCCCAGCACTTGGGAGGCAGAGGCAAGAAGATCTCAGTGAGTTCCAGGCCAGCCTGGTCTACAAAGTGAGTTCCAGGACAGCTAGGGCTACACAGAGAAACCCTGCCTGGAAAAACCAAAAAAAAATAAAAGTAATAGTTGTTTCTCACTGAATCTAGGGTAACATTAGAATGTACAGAGGTATAAGACTCTGAGAAAATTATTGTAGAACACAGTGATTGTTTTCTGTGATTTATAGAGTTGATTTTCTGAGGGAGTTTTCCATCCGTTGCACAATCTTAGTCATAAGACTATCCAGGCATACTTGTAGGTCTTGAATTTTTGGGTACTGCAAATAGTTGCAGGGTGTGCTGATTTCCTTCAGAGAACATATAGAACAGATCAAGAGGGCTTTGGTATGAGGAACTTGTATTCCAAACACAACCTTTGTGTACAATCAATAAATATGCTTCTGAACGGAGGTTTGAGGTTCAGTTCACAGAAACTGTTCCTCTCCGCTGCCAGAGCGCCTAAAACTACATTCTAAGGTGACTCTCATTCTTGGAACATCCCACACAACACAGAATACCAGAAATGTGTGTGGGCACCCATGCATGTGGAGGCCTGAGGCTGGAGTCAGGAATCATCCCTCCTTTCCCATACCATTCATTCATTGAGAGGTAGGGTCTCTAAATCAAACCCAGAGCTCACTGATAAGGGCAATGTTGCCAGGCAGTTTGCTTCAGGGATTCCATCTCGACTGCCTAAGGCTAAGCTCACCTGACATTGACATGGGTTTCTGGGGATCCAAACTCCAGTCCTGGATCACTTTAACCCTGGGCCACCTCCCCAGCCCGAGATGTCAATTTCTATGACACAGACAATATAAATTCCAAACCAAATGACGACAGCCACAAGGTGAAAAAAAAAAAGAAAGAAAGAAAGAAAGAAAGAAAGAAAGAAAGAAAGAAAGAAAGAAAGAAAGAAAGAAAGAAAGAAAGAAAGAAACTAAGCCATGAAAGGTGAACAGGGAGGAAGCAAAGCAGGACCTGGTAAGTTAAAAACATATATGCATGTATACAGAAAGAGATGTATGTAATATACAAAGGGGGTACTTCCTAATCATTCAATTCAAGAACTGGCTTTGTACTTGAACTCAAGCGATGCTAATATAAATACATACTAACAAGTAGACGGACCAGAGTTAAAAAACAAAACTGTATTCTTTCTAATTACACGAGGCGCTACTAAACGAGGTGCGGAGACTCTGACCTGTAATCCCAACACTTCTCTCGGTCTGTCTGTCTGTCTGTCTCTGTCTCTCTGTGTCTGTCTGTCTCTCTCTCTCTCACACAGACATATTTTTTTAAAAAAACAGATAAAATGTGATCATGTTTCTGGTGGTCAGTTTTCGGGGTGAAGGGACCCCAATGAACTCAAGGAACACCCCAACGAGAAAGCGCCTTTGGCGCAGTACCTGGGGCTGACAGCTGTGCCAAGTCCCTCCTTCCTGCTGTTCCTTGGGGACGCCTTAGGAAAAGGACGCGGGGAGACTGTTTCCCGAGGGAAGTGAGGGAAAGGACCCGGCAGTCTCCAGGGAGAAGGACGCCCGAGGACAGGGCTGGGCCCACAGCAGTGGATCTTAACCGCGCCACAACCCAGCTACTGCCACCTTCCGACTCAAATCAACTGAGAAACCAGGAGCTGCAGACCGGCGGGGAGGAGAATTGGACTTCTGGCTTCGCACTTCCTGTCCCCTCACTTCCGGTCTCCCGGAGCGGCCGCGGCGCAGGATAAAAAGACTTGAAAGGGGCTGAGGCGGCTGCGGGATGGACTCGCCGCCCTGATGGGAAAGAGGGTCTTGGAATACACTTCCCAGAACTCGCCCACTGCAGGAAGGACCGAGTCGTGGCCGCTGGGAGCTTCCGGACTACAACTTCCAGAAGCCCCTTCATCTTCCGGTCACTATCTGCCTCACTAGGGAAGAGTGTAGACCCTTGGGATGGGTGTTGATCATTCCCTGAAATACGGGGTAGTTTGTATTGTTTTTGGGGGTAGGGGGGTCACTGTGACAAAATACCTGATAGAAAACTTTAGGAAAGTTTTTTGTTGTTGTTGTTTTGTTTTGTTGTGTTTTGTTTTGTTTTTTGGGGGGTGGGGAGGCGATCACTGTTCGAAAGGCGTGTTGGGAACAGCTCTGTTTGGGGCGTATGTAAACACAGTTTCACATCTGGTGGCCGGTCCAAGAAACAGAGAAGGAAAGTCAGAACCAGAAGCCCTCTGCCCTCGAGACCCCACTTCCAACGTTTCAGTAACTTGGGGTCAAATGTTCAATACATGAGTCTGGGGTCATTTCCCGTCTAGTCCATACTGTGCCAAAGAAGAATCCATGGCACAGTATGGAGCATCTTGTTACTGCCAGGCTCACAAAATTCACCGTTAGCCTGTACGATCAGAAAGGATAACTGTCTCCAGAAAGCATAGTGCAAACAAGACATGAGACAAAGTCCCAGAAGACAGGACCCGCCCAAGGTTGGGGGAAAGGAAAGATATTAACTATAAGACAATACCAAGTTGATACTGCAGATGGCAGTACTGAGTCACTTTCTGTTCCGTCTGCACTGGGATTGGACCCAGGACCTGTGCACAATAAATAAGTATTCTAACACTGAACTAACCACAAAGCGAGTTTTTATATTTTGGCTGTTCCCTAGTTTTAAAGGCTGTTAGGGTTCCTGTCCCAAACAGAAACTTCCATCTCAACAGTTTCAAAAGTACATTTACTAAAAATATCAAGTATCTTTTGAGTACTCGGCACTAGGTTATGCCAATTCAGCAGCACTTTTCCTTTATAATATGAACAGCACGGCACTTCCAAAAGGCCCTGATACGTCACCCTTCCCAAAGTTCTTTTGACACTCGAAAAAGGTCAGGGTTGCAACCAAAGCCTTTTTAGGATAATTAACAGAGTGCCCAGAAACACTGGGATGTAAGGAGTGGGAACACTAACCTGAATGAAATAGTTATACTTTCTTTTGAAAAATGCTTACAAGAATTCACACAACAGGCCAGTGAGATGATTCAGTGGGCAAAGATGCTTGCCACCAAGGCTGACATCCTGAGTTTGATCCCTGGTTCCCCACACTGTGGAAAGAGAGAACCAGCCCCCAAAAGACACCGTCTGCCCTCCACACATATGCTATGGCATGCCTCCACTGGTATGTGTGTGTCCCCAAACACCCTACCTACATTGGTTTTGAGATTAAGTTTTACTTCATGTGTATGAACTCTTTGCCCACATGATGTATGTGTGCCCTATATTGGATCATCTGGTTGTAAACCACCATGAGTTCTGGGAATTGGATCCTTTGCAAGAGCAACAAGTGCCCTTCACCACTGAGCCACTTCCGAAGCTCCCACACTAAACTGTTTTAAAATGGAATTCCAAGCCAAAAAGAACGCACAGGACGCAAGTCCTTTAAAACATTATTTTATAGACCGTTTTTCCTGAACGGACTCCCTCGTGTTTTTGCCATCTCTGGTGCTCTTGGAAGACCTATCACTGCTGTGGATTCTGTGATGAATTAGGAGATTTGACCGCCAACCAAAGCTCTTACCACAGACCTCACACTTGTAAGGTTTCTCCCCTGTGTGGACTCTCTGATGAGACTGTAGCTGTGAAGAGCGGCTGAAGACTTTCCCACACACATCACATTTGTACGGCTTCTCTCCGGTGTGGACTCGAAGATGGACCTGAAGATTTGAGTTCAGGGTGTACCCTTTACCACACACAGTACATACGTATGATTTCTCTCCGGTGTGTATGCCCTGATGGGCCTGAAGACTTGAAGGTCGACTAAACTCTTTCCCACAATCCACACACTTGTAGGGTTTTTCTCCCGTGTGGACTCTCTGATGAATGTAAAGATTTGAGCTACAAATGAAGCTCTTCCCGCACTCCTCACACTTGTAGGGTTTCTCTCCTGTGTGGACTCTCTGATGGGACCGCAGATGTGAATTCCGACTGAAGCTCTTGCCGCACGTGTCGCATTTGAATGGTTTCTCCCCAGTGTGGAGTCTCTGATGGTCCTGAAGGTGAGAGGCCTGACTGAAGGCGCTCCCACACGCCTCACAGGCGTACGGTCTCTCCCTGGTGTGGACCTTGAAATGAACATTAAGTGCTGATCTACAACGGAAAAATTTTCCACATCGCTCACATTCGTACGGTTTCACTGCCGTGTGGACCTTCTGATAGATGAGTGGATGGGGATCATGACTGGCTCTCTGGTGTCTTTCTCCCATGCCATCTCCTTGATGAACACAACCATCTGCTCTAGAATGGATGCCTTTCCCACATTCGACCCATGTGCAAGACCTCTCTCCTGGGTGTGACAGTTGGCGAGGGTCACAGCTGGAGAGCTCAGTCACAGCCTCTTTAGACCGGTCATTTTTCTGTCCAGTGTGAATCGTTCTGTTCTGATCAAATGGCGCCATCTTTACACTCTCTCTCCCGTAACCACTGGGGCTGTAAGAATCTTTACTTTTGTGTACTCTGTGATCATTGTAGGGATGTGAAATCCTACTTGCAGAGTCAATATCCTGTTTACTTTGACCCCGTTCACTTCTCGTGGAGATCTGTTGGTATCCATTCTTAGGACTTGGTGGCTCAGTCAGGAAAATTTTCTGCCAAGAACCCTGGGTTCTCAGTGTCGGAAGTGGGAGCCTTCCGGTATCAGTGGGCACCTTTACTTTATGACTCTGTACATAGTTCTCATCTTGAGAAACGTGAGCAGATAACCCTGACCCGGCCTGGCACGGGGAATCAGCCTGTAAGTGAGTAGTATTTACCATGGAGTCTTGATACCTGGTTAAGTTGTCCATGATCCGCTGCCAGATTTGCCAGCAGGAAAGGGCTTCACGTGACCCTCCATGCTGGACAGCCCTCAACTCACTCTGATTGTTAATTCCTAGAAAGACAGGAATAAGACAAGTGAAAACTGTTCACACTTCAGGATTTCACACTTAGGTCTCAACACTAGACTTTAATGCAACTCAAGAGGATTGTTCAGCATACCTTTTTATTATTATTAATGAAGTTTTCTGGTTTAAATACTGACAGAAACCAAGATATAGTCTACTGAGCTCCCAACTATTAAGAACCAATAAAAACCAGGGCTGGAGAGATGGCTCAGCAGTTAAGAGCACTGGCCGCTCGCTCTTCTAGAGGACCAAGGTTCATTCACAGCAGCTTACAAGTGTCTGTAACTCTAGTTGCAGGGGATCTGACACCCTCTTCTAGCCGACACCCTCTTCTAGCCTCCATGGGCACCAGACATACATGCAGTATACATAAATATATGTAGACAAAACACCCATACAGAAAAATAATTTAAATTTTAAAAAAAGAGAACTAATAAAGGCCACCTAAAATCAATTACCAACATACTCTCTGAATTTTTTTTTTCATTTTAAAATTATGTATCTTTCCTACCATACGACAGTGTCAACAGGAAGAACACTGTATGGTGCTCAGTTTTCTAGCCACTACCCAGAACCCTGCCTGGCATGTGTTCCAGCAAAGTATGTACAGGTGGCTTCTCGGTTCACTCCAAACCCAAAGCACAGAAGCAAGAGCGTTTTGAAGTAAATGCGTGAAAGAGATCTGGACCGTAGTTCTGCTGAGAAATCGCAAAGCCGTGTCTGAGGCGACTCACATGGTGAGCGTGAGTCAGTGCTGAGGACAGAATCAAAGGCGGAAGGAAACACCCAGAACAGAAGGAAGCATGCAGACCAATCGCCCAGGGCTCTCTGAGGCATCTGGACCGCCTCTGCTTTCACTGTCCTAAGAGTCATGATTCAGAGACAATGAAGACAGTTGTCATCGTGGAAACAAGGAATACAGTATTTTGGAGTTAGCCAAGCATGGCAGTACACACGTTTGATCCCCAGCACTTGGGAGGCAGAGGCAGGCAGACCCCTGCAAGTCTGAGGCCAGCCTGGTCTACAGAGGGAGTTCCAGCCAACCCGGGCTATAAATGAGTCCCTGTTCTCAAACCAAAGTCTTCCAACTTGATAAATGCAGTATATCAGTGAATTAAAAACTAAAATAGATTGTGATAAACATTCAGAAGAAATAGGTGACAGACTACCAGAGAACCACCACAAGCAGTAATGGCGTCACTACATGTCTACTGGATATATATATATGTATGTATGTATATGTATGTATACATATATAAATATATAAATACACACATACATATGTACATATATATAAATATATAATACATAATATATGCATAATACATATATAATGTGTATAATAATACATATAATACAATTATATATAATATATATATAATTTTCCTCATACATTTGTTGGGCTAACAATGGAATATTAATTTCTTACTGTTGATGTGAACTTTGGAAGAAACTAACAGAATGCAGCTAGGCAAATCTTTTAAAGGTGAGGGTCACTCTGGCTACTTTCTTAGACTTCCTTCTCTGATATAAGGAATAAGGAGACAGACTTTTGCCTTTCCTAGGGATAAGGCCCAAGAATTAATCAAAAGAATTCTCATGGGAAACATTTCCCGGGATGACAACGGAACTTGGTGGTAGAGCACCTGTCTGGCACGCACACGGCCCGAGGTTTGATCCCAGTGCTGAGGGTGGGAGTGGTGAAAACCATATTTAAACATGATTTCCTATTTAAGTGAACGTGAAGTGCTGTAACTACTCAAGCCACGTCACAGAGAAATCTTACTCAGGCTGGTCATCTCCACAGAACTACAAGTTCTTTAACACTGCGTGAGTCAACCTGTACAAAGCCACGCTCTGAAGAAGTCAGAACGAGGCTAGGGATTAATTTGAAGACAAGATCCACAAGACTGCTGCAGTAACCTAGGAGCAAGTTTGGACATTTGGGCAGCATGACAGCAGCAACAGAGACGGTGAACAGCAAGTCCTATGGATGAGTCACGTAAAACTTCGCCTAAATTTCTCCCCCTCTGGGTTGCCCTCTTCATTAGAGACTACTTCTCTTTCTGTGTGTGATTTATCTCATTTGAAAAGTTGATGCTCTGTGAACACGCAAAATCACAGGTGTAAAAGGGGCTGTGAGAGCAAAAATGCACTGGAAACTTCAGTTGCAACTGAATCGTCATCAATACGATGAAAATAGTGTGTTTCACACTTCCACACAACAGTCCAGTGAAGAAATGCCATTTCTTTTGTGACCCTCCCACCATAAACATATATTGCAAAAACAAAGTTTGACCTACTTTTAGCTCATGTCTGCAGTTATCAAGTCTCTCTTACACCTACTCATACAACTGGCCAGCTTTCCCTACAACGTGTATTATTTTTGCTAAGGAAGGCTGGTGTTTTCTGCTATTTCATTAATTACCAGTACAGGTGCTGGAGAGATGGCCCAGTGGTTAAGGCCAGTTGCTGCTCTTCCAAAGGACCAGAATTCAGTTTCCAGCACCCACAACTGCCTAACTCCAGCTCCAGGGGATCCAATGCCCTTTTCTGGCCTCTGAGAGCTCCACACCAACGTGTCTCTCTCTCACACACACACAGAAAAATAAAAATAAATACCTTTTAAAAAAATCATCACTATGGGGGCTGGAGAGATGGGCCAGCAGTTAAGAGTGCTTGCTGCTCTTCCAGAGGACCCCAAATTCGGTTCCCAGCACCCATATCCTGTGGCTCACATCCATCTGTAACTACTGATGTCCTCTTTTAGCCTTGGAGGGTACCCACACTCATGTACACACACACAGAACAAATAAGATGTAATAATTTTTAAGAATAATAAAATGTGGGGCTAGAGAGGCAACTTGGTTGTTAAGAGCACTGGCTGGTCTTCCAGAGGACCCAGGTTCAGTTCTCAGCACCCACATGGGAGCTCACAACCATCTTTGAGTCCACATCCAAGGGTTGTTTTCAAGACAGGAAACATCCCATCTCTGCCCACAGAAATGAGCAAAATCAGGGAACCATTTTGAGAGCCCCAAAGCTTCCCCAAGACATGTGCCAGAGAGCGATCCATCCTCACCCACTGAGAGCAGGTTCCTAAAATTCTCCACCATCACCTCTTGGTACAGCTTCCTCTGGGCGGGGTCCAGGAGCCTCAACTCCTCCTCAGTGAAGGCCACAGCCACATCTTTGAATGTCACCGCCTCCTACAACAAGCAGAAGCGACCTCAATCTTACAACCAACTGTTGTTAGCAACGTTGAAACAGTCTGTCCTGGGGGAAGCTCGGAAAGACCCAGGAAGTTCTAAAAGGAGACTCCTTGAGATTCCAGAAGTAAACAACTCCTAAGTCTCAGGAAGTCCCTGAAACTGACCAGATGCACAAAGTCCCTCTGGTCACAGGGTTATATGAGTAGCAAGGACTGCTGAGGGAACTCAGATCAGCAGTTTGCTGGAAGGGACTCTTCTACCTATTAAGGTGTCTGCAAGTCATACATAAAGTTCCAGAGTGACCTTTCTGTGACGCATCATGCTCCTAGGGGTAACCCCAATAAATTCACTGATTCACCAACTTGGACTTGGGTGGTATTATTACTAGAGTCTGTCATGGATTCCCTTCTTGAAGTGAGTAGACGTTTGTTTGTGTCTCCCTAGGAAAAGGGTCAACACCAAGGTCCACTACATACAACAGCCCTGAAAAGGCAAGGAGAAGTTAAACTCACAGGGACAAAGAGGCGTCTGGCATATCTATCCTAAGGACCTCAAGGGCTTTTATGCGTCCTGTTTTTAAAATCTCATTTTTTCATTGTGTGTGTGTGTGTGTGTGTGTGAGAGAGAGAGAGAGAGAGAGAGAGAGAGAGAGAGAGAGACAGGAATGCGTGTGAATTGTGCTTATGTGAAACCCAGAGAGTGACTTGTGGAAGTTAGTTCTCTGTTTCCACTACATGGGTCCTGGGAATCAAACTTAGGTCATTGGGCTTGGCGGCAAGCACCTTGACCCCTGTGCCATCTTGTCTGCCCTTAAGCACTTTGAGTCTCTTTACAAGAGAAAACCCCTCCAGCGGGAGGATCACCTCAGTCTTCTTTCTGATGGCAAAAGTGGCAAGCTCTATTTACCTTGTGTGTGCTCATCTTTTTCTCCCTCCTTCCAGGAGGTGCAGAGCCTAAGAAGACAGAAATAGGAAAAGAGAAGAGGTCAGAGGACATTGAGCCAGCGTGCCACTGACCACGCGGCTGACCCTTGTCAGACAGTCAGGAGCATGTTCCTCAGGGCCCACGGTCAGAGGAAGACAACGACACCACATATGACACGGCTTATGACAGGACGTGTACACCTCTCAGGAGCACATCACAGAACAGTGCGCCCAACCACAACAGGAGATTTCCTTGTACTAATTTTTGCAATTTTCTGTAAGCTTTACATTATAAGAAAAATTTTAATAATCAGAAATTGTCATAAGTAACAGCTGGTAATAGTGGTGATGACGGTGCCCGGGGATTGCTAATCCACAGTAACCAGTAGTCAGTCTTCCCATTCCTGCAGGAAGTACTCCAGTACAAGAGAAGGCAAGGAATCCACCCCCCAGAGCCTATAGGGAACGCACTGAGAATTCTAATCTAACCCTACACACCTACCTACCCCTGGGATTCTGTAGTAAGGTATGACTGTATTTATTGTTTAATCCCAGCACTCAGGAGGCAGAAGCATGCGGATCTCTGTTAGTTCGAGGCCAGCCTGGTCCACAGAGTGAGTTCCAGGACAGCCAGGGCTACACAGAGAAACCCTGTTTTGGAAAAAAAAAAAATTACTGATCAAAAAAAAAAAAAATCACGGACTGGATAGGATACAGTGTTTCCGGCTCCGTTTTATCTGTGCTACATGGCAGGGTGAACTTTGTAGGCCTGAATTTTCAGATGAGACCCTTCCCAGAACTGTTTACATTTTTACCTGTGAGGGAATCACACAGGTCAAATTTAATGTAAAATGTAAAAGGTAAAATTCCTATATCTGCAGGAGTTCAGTTAGATGGCTGGGACTTGAGCATGGGCGCGGCTCCCCAGGAGAGGCCAGGGCTGCTGGGGTGGGGCTTATGTGTGGGCATGTGGGCATGGCTCCCCAGGAGAGGCCAGGGCTGCCAGCTCATGGTGAGTTTCTGAACTGCTGCAGGGGACAATCAGTCCCCAGGAACAAAGCTACCTCTGAACAGAGACTTACCCAAGAACCTGACAAAACCACGCTAAAGCAGTCACTGTTCCATTTGCATACTAAAGTAGTAACAAGTGTTGGCTTTACATAATTCAGTATTTTCTGACATTTCCGTGTCTATAAGGTAAACATTATTTGGGAAAACTAGAATAGATACAAAACACTTTTTGAAAAACCTAACACGAGGGACTGGGGAGATGGCTTAATTGGTAGAGCTGGGCAAGCATGGGGACCGAATTCCATCTCAAGAACGCATTTTATTTAAAAAACACCTGGGGCGGGTGTACAGGGGACTGCATGCCAGTGGCACAGGTTTGTGATGCCAGTGCTGGGAAGGGCAGCTAACGGCATTATCTCTTGCTTGTTGGCCAGCTAGCCAGCCTCACCTAACTGGGCAAGCTCAAGGCTCACAAGGAGACTCGGTGGATCAAGGCGCTTGCCACCAAACCAGACTGGGTTTGAGTCCCAGGACCCAGAAGGTGAGCAGCATCTCCCCAAATGCACACTGAAACTCTTGTGTCCCACCCCCCCAAGTAAATGTTAAATGAAACACACACACACACACACACACAAATATACAAACCCTGCTCTCAAGATCCCTATTTTCACGGTTCTAACCTATTTTTACATTTTATTTTAAAAGGGGGTGGGTGTACAGGGGGCTACATGCCAGTGGTCAGTTTCCTCGGAGAGCTTGGACCAAAAAGACTAAGCAATTAGTGTGGGTTCGCACAGGCTAGCTTCTGAGGCCAGCCTCCCACCTCGGTGGCTTCCTTTACATAAAGGTCTAATTACAGTCATTCCCAGGTGTAAGACCCCACACATCCTCCAGCGTCAATCTTACTCACGTGGGGCTCCGCGCGGTGCTTTTTGGTTAGTCGGGGCTGCCGGGAAACAGAAAATGTAACTACAAAATTCCATCTCCGATTACTCTATCTCATGGGTCGTGTCCCAGTACCTGCAGCAAGTAGCCAGCTCCTTCCTACAAGGGTCATAGGTGGGGACAGCCCAGAGCTTGCTGGCTCACAGAGGCCGTGAATTGGACTATTACAGTGGTCTCAAGGAGACCCACGTGCCAGCCAGTTTTAAGCATTTTATCTCCTCTAAACATTCTATTAGGAAGTCTAACTTCTCTTTTTTGCAGAACAGCCAGTAAATGCAGAGGGATCCGCTAGAGAGGCAGAAGTAGAGCCGGCTGTGGGGCAGCTGAGAGTGG
>LZPO01087513.1:32784-49210 GCA_001675575.1 Neotoma lepida | reverse complement strand
CAAAACCAAAAGAAAATGCTAATATCCCAAGTGTTGGTGAGGAGAACTGAACTACCACACGGTGATGGTGAGAATGCAAAATGGACAGCTGTGTTTAAAAGCTCTGGTTTTAGTAAAATTAAATATTTTTTTACCATTAATCAACATAGCAATAATTCTAAATCTGAATGAAGGCAAAGGAAACCCTAAGTTGATAGAGGACACGGTTTTCAATTGTTTATAGCTGCCCCCTCCCCCCACTATCAAACCTGCAAACGCAAACATACGTGGTGTATCCATACAAAAGAATTCTATTTAGCAATGAAAAGGAATGACTGAGGCCTAGGGACTGAAGGTCAGTGGTAAAACACTTGTTTATGTATGGAGTTCAATTCTTAGCACCCCCCTCCAGGATACACNCAAAATGGATGAATTAAAGAATTATACAAGTGAAGGAAGCTAGATTCAGGCCACACAGGATAGGGTTCCATTTCTAATATTTTGGAAAAAGTGAACAATACAGACAGAACAGGAATCAGTGGTTGTCAAGGGCAGAAGTGGGGGAAGAATTCAGCGAGGATGCTGAAACTTACATGTCTTAGTGGGGGCTGCCCCACATAAACAAATCTACGATGATATAACCAAGTCAGCCTTACTGTACATAATTCCGTTAAAATCGTTTTATTGAGATTCCATATTTACCTCTCACCTCACTGAACATTTTTTTATCTTGAGTGACCGCTGAACTCTATCAAATATTTTCTGAATAAACCAAGAGGCCAGACTCCATGTACAAAAATATCCTGCACCTATACGAGCCCTGAGAATGGATGTAATNCATCTNCAGTTCAGAAACCATAACNCTTGTTNGCATTGACTGGGACTGACTGGGAATGGCCATAAGGCGAATTTCTGCTTATTAGAAACATCATTTACAGCTGATGTTGATGACCACAGAAGCACAGACATTTGTNAAAATTCAGGAAGCAATAAAATTGAGGTCTGTGCATGTGTGACTACATACAAATATACTTCAGTGAAGAATGAGCATGCCAAAAAGCTGGCCACAACCCACTGATTTCTGAAGCCACCGATGCATGAAGACCTTCAGTTTGATAGGCATTTGTTCACAGGNTCCACAGGGTTGGGAAAATGGCCTGTGTGTATAACTTAAATGTCCTTCAAGCCTCCTAGGAACAACTTTACAGAAACTTTAGTCAGAGATAGATTGAATAAAAAAATTCAAATGATTGTTCTTCTCAAAGCTGACTTTAGANTTCCTGAAGGCATACGATGTCTCAGGCACTGCTTGGGAATACAGGTACACAATGTAGGTAATACACCTCAAACGTTTACTGTTAGTCAGGAAATGTATCTCAAAACAATTTCAATAAGTGATACTTTATTAACGATGAAAACAAATTTGCATAGTAGTGCCATGGAACACTTTCTGTAAGAGGAGCTACTCAGATGTNTCAAATCACGCTGGCCGGGACACAACATAATCTGTAGTTTGATATTAAGTATGAAGGATGAGAATAGGAAAATACTGTAAGTGAACTCTTATGCTTCTGTAAGAGCAGAAACTGNGCACAGTAGAAAGCANTGCAATTCATAACAGACNATGTGACCCTGAGCAGAGGGACTTCAAGCAGCNCCTGTGGCNCTGGGTGTGGTGACAGGGAGATGTCAGCGCTCATGCTGTGTGTTCCGAGAAAGGCTACAGTAAAGTCACACAATCGCAGCTTGGGTCAGAGCTGCCAGGAACCGCTCAGATTTATCACCTGTGGAACTCTGAGGTTTTGGTCACTGGATGTCTAGGAAGCTTGCAGTGTTTGTAAATANCTTGTGACCACCACATTCNGTTATGCAGCCCCACATGGGGTTGCGACCAGCGGCTTAAGAAACTTTGCTCCTGTCAAACAGATCTGGTCCTTTAGGTCCTAGGACGGTTAGATACTTCCAGATCATACTNAAATTTCCTGNGGNTACCGTCTCAGCCTGTTAAAGGCCAAAGTTCTGAATGAAGTCTGCATGGCTCCAACGTACAGGCTTCTTTGCTCTGTGGTCTCTCCCAACCATTGTTAAAACACTGATCCTTTTATATAATACAACTCCTTTGTCTTCCANGGCNCCTCTAAGAACTGGAACATTTTGGCTTCCTTCTGAAATATCAGAGCATAAATCTTACAGAGTTTGTTTCCTGGGNAGGTCCTCTGGGGCAGGGAAATCCCTGTGACCCTCATCGTCAGCATGGGCTCGCTGGTGAATCAGGAGACTTGAGCTCCAGCTGAACCCTTTCCCACACGCCTCACACTTGTACGGTTTCTCTCCAGTGTGAACTCTCTGGTGGGCTTTAAGGTATGAGCTCCAACTGAAGCCTTTCCCACACTCCTCACACTTGTACGGCTTCTCTCCAGTGTGAACTCTTTGGTGGTCATGGAGGTAGGACCTCTGCCGGAAGCGTTTCCCACACACACCGCATTGGTATGGTTTTTCTCCTGTGTGGACTCCACGATGAGCTAGAAAATTGGAGGCCCGACAGAAGCCTCTCCCACACTCCTCGCATTGATAGGGTCTTTCTCCAGTGTGGGACCTCTGGTGGGCTTGAAGGTGTGCCTCTATAATGAAGCCCTTCCCACACTCTGCACACTGATACGGTTTTTCCTCACTGTGGACTCTCTGATGCACTTGGAGAATGGAGACTCGGCTGAAGGCTTTCCCACATTTCTCACATTTATAGGGTTTCTCTCCTGTNTGGATTCTACAATGAACGTTAAGATCGGAACTCCGGCTGAAGCCCTTCCCACATGTGTTACATTTGTAGGGTTTCTCGCCAGTGTGGCCTCTCTGATGGGCCAGAAGATGAGAGGCCTGGCTGAAGCCTTTCCCACACTCCTCACATATGTAAGGTTTCTCTCCCGTGTGGACTCTTACGTGATTGTTAAATTCTGAGCTGTGACAGAAACTCTTCCAACAAGCATCACACTGATAGGGCTTGTTTCCGGTGTGGCCTCTCTGATGGTCCAGGAGCGTTGAGACCCGAGTAAAGCCCTTTCCACACTCCTCACATTTATAGGGTTTCTCTCCAGTGTGCCTTACCTGATGGGCTTGAAGACCCGAGAGCCGGCAGAAGGAGTTGTCACATTTTTCGCATTTGTACCTCCTCTCTCCTGCGCGGGCTTGCCCATTCACCTGAAGATGAGAGTCCCAGCTAGGATCATTCTCTCTCATCTCCTCTTTGCAAGGTTCTTCACCACCGTTCATTCCCCAGTGGAGTTGAAGCCGTGAATTCCGACCAGAATGTTTACTGAACTCCGCTTCTTCACACCATCCAGCATGCTGTTTCCTCAACTGAGAGCCAGTTTCTCCAGTGTTCCCCGAGCAGTCTCGACCCTGGGTTAACTCCCTTGTAACTTGTTGCCAGATTCGTGAGCAGAAAAGCTCCTCGTGAGGCAGGTACCTCCATCCTACCTCCTGAAGTGACTCCATCTCACTTAGATTCCTGGCTCCTAAAAGCATAAAGAGAANTCAGAGAGAGGTAGGGCATGTCAATGCTCTGTTGGCTGCTTGGTGTTGGTTATGTAGTTAAGACCACAGTCTAAGGCCTCACTGGACCAGAGAATAGTTCTCCTTCCTTTAACATCCTGTGTCCTGTCATCTCACCTACACATCCTAGAACCCAGAGGGGCAGTGCCACAAGCTCCCATTCACCACCTAATAATGAGAACCATCAAGAGCCCTGTAAAGCATCACAGATGAATGACAAGTTAAAATTTTGTTATCTCTAGGGCAAGACAAACACTTCCATCAAGACAAAAAGAGCTTTTTTTTTGGCCAGGTGTGGTAGTGCACACCTTTAATCCCAGCATTTGGGAGGCAGAGGCAAGCAGGTCTCTGTGAGTTCAAGGCCAGCCTGGTCTATGGAGCTAGTTCCAAGACAGCCAGGGCTACACAGAGAAACCCTGTCTTGGGGGCTGGAGTGGGGGAGAAAGAAGAAAGAAAAAGGAGAAAGGAAGTCAGAAAGAACCGAAGGTGGATAGCCAACTGCTAGCAATCCCTATATTCCTGGGTCATGCATCACCATCATGCCCATCTTATTAGGAGATGGTCTTGCCTTGCAAAGGGAAGATCACAAAATTCTGTTCAATTTTTTTTTTTTTGAGACAGGGTCTTATGCATCCCAGGCTGGTCTTGAACTCACTGTACTAAGATGACCTTGAACTCCCAACCTTCCTGCCTCTACCTCATGAGTGCTGGTTTATACCAGGACTCCACACATTTTGTTTGTTCAGGACTGGGGGGTGAACCTAGGGCTCTGCAGGTGCTGGGCAAGCCTTCTTCCACCGAGCTCCATCCTCGGCCCTTTTTCACATTTTCAGTCTATCAAATTTCCTCTGCTTGGCTTTGAAAATGTCTTCCAAGTAGCTGGGGTTGTACACAGGGCTGGGAATTATCAACAGGCATGGCTACATCTCTAGCATCTTATCTTTTTAAAAAATTCAAGACACAGTTTTATGATGGGAATTGAGCCACTTCTGGTGATGCACACCGGTGAACCCAGCATCTGGGATGCAAAGGCAGAAGCTAATGCAAATTGGAATCCCATCTGTCTAGACCTATGAAGGGCTACACAGTGAAGACAATAACCAACAAGCTGAGCATCGTGGCCAGGGCCTGTAATTCCAGCACCTAGGAGAGGGGAGAATCACAAGTTCAAAGCCAGCCTCGGCTGCATAGTGAGTCTGAGGCCAGTCTGGACTACTATGACCATGTCTCAAAAAACAAAAGCAAACAACAGAAAAAGGGAAATTATGTTATTGGGAAAAAGAGAAAAATTTAGCTGCCACTAAAGATTTACATCGACTGGAGAGATGGCTCAATGGTTAAGAGCACTAGCTGCTCTTCCGGACGACCTGAGTTCAATTCCCAGCAACCACATGGCAGCTCACAACCATCTAACTCCAGTCCCAGGGGATCTGATGCCCTCTTGTGACTTCTGCTGGTACTAGACATGCATGTGGTGCACAGACATACATGCAGGCAAGCCATGTATTTAAAAATTAAGATTTACATGATTAGCATACCTCTTAAACTATTTCACCTCTCTTTTGGATGGAGAAACATGAGGACAAACAACGTATATGTGGAGTGGTGGAACAAGGCACAATTTCCTTTCTTTGATTTAATCACCACATTTATCTAATAAGCATTTCTTTTTTCCTAAAATTGTATTTTTTTTTAAATGACCTTCAGGGGCTTGGAGAGATGGTTCAGGAGTTAAGAGCACTGGCTGTTTTTCTGGAAAACCTGGGATTGATTCCCTCCACCTACATGACAGCTCTCCGCCATCTGTTAACTCCAGTTCCAGGGGATCTGATGCTCCCTTCTGACCTCAGAGGGTACTGCATGCACCTGGTGCACAGACATACATGCAAGCAAAATAACCAAGCACGTTAAATATCAAAACATTTTTTAAAAAGACCTTCAAGGCCGGGCGGTGCTGGCGCACGCCTTTAATCCCAGCACTCGGGAGGCAGAGCCAAGCAGATCTTTGTGAGTTCGAGGCCAGCCTGGTCTACAGAGCGAGATCCAGGACAGGCACCAAAACTACGCAGAGAAACCCTGTCTCAAAACAAACAAACAAACAAAAAAAGGACCTTCAAGGAGCTGGAGAGATGACTGACAGCTAAGAGTGTGTTTTGCCTTTGCAGAGGATATAAGCTCAATACCCAGCACCCACATCGGGCAGCTCACAGTCGCTTGTAACTCCAGCAACGAGGGCACTGACCTCAGGTGCACATACCCTCACAATACACATATTTTCAAATAAAAAATAAACCTTAAAACTGACCTTTAAAAGAAACTTTTTTAAAAAAGACTATGCTCCCGAGAATTTTTTAACCAAAACAATACAACCTCTTTATGGGAGGTTGGAAGTCAGCCTCCACACAATTCTACCTATTGCAGGGCCAAGGGTGCTCTGTTATACAGACAGGGAGTTAGCACGTGACCTTTGTCAATATGAAAACACAGAGTCTCAGTGCGTATTCCTTGTGGCCTGGAACTTGGTAGTAGATCAGGCTAGCCTCCGACTCACAGAGAGCCAGAGTGTGCATCACCACACCCAGCCAAGGCTACCTATGAGGTGTCACCAGAGGGTCATTCCAGTGTTAGAAGTTGCTAATGGGACCATCAGGGTGACCACTAAAGCGCGTCCAGAGGAGCTCAGAAAGGAAAGAAGACAAATTGCACTGCAGAAATGGTGCCTGGGACTCCTGCCCTCTCTCCCTATGAGGTTAAAAACATTTCCGTGTTTAAAAAGAAGCCAGTAGACTCAGGACAGACCACGTCAGCAAACAAACAGGAAATGTGATGGACGCTGGGAAAACATGATGGACGCTGGGAAAACATGACGGACCCTGGGAAAACGTCCTGCCTGGGCTGCACCACTGTGCTTCACACTGAAGCCTGGGGTCCCAAGACTTTCAAGTACATTTAGTGGCTGGTGGTTGAGCACTGACAGAACAGAGACATTTCAGAGGTGTTCTGTGGGGCTGGGAAGGTACCGTTGTCTAAATTCCTCAGGCTATATTCATTCACAAATATCTACAAACACACATATGTGTGTGTTAATTGTGTGCATGTGTGTGTGAGTGTGTGTGTGTGTGTGTGTGTGAGAGAGAGAGGGAGGGAGAGGGAGTAATTCAATTTTTGGCAATCTGAGCAATAAATACAAGCGAGGCCTTGTGTGTGCTAAACACAGCTGTACTGCTAACACCCCAGCCCTTAAGATGTATTTCTTCACTCAGGAGACAGTGACAGGCGGATCTCTGTGAGTTCAAGGCCAGCCTAGTATATAACAAGTTCTAGGTCAGCCAGGGCTACATAGTGAGATCCTATCTCAAGGAGAAAAAAAGGATTTATTATTTACTACATACATAGTCAAAAATAAAAATAAAGCATGTATGGGATGTAATGACTCCTCAGTCAAACAGCTGAATTGTTTAAGTGAAAAATTCTGTCGTACTGGCACATCCTTGGAAGAGGGAAGAGTGTGTCCACTGAGTGTTTTAAGTATATAGTTTGTCATTTCTGCACAAATACTGCAAAGTATCACTTCTGGATGTGGTATTCTTGTGTCTTCTAGGACATGTATTGGATTTGGGGAGGACAATTAATTCCTCCCAATCAGGTTTTGTTCCTCACTATGGAAGGCGTCAACTGGCCCCTTATTTAAGCTGAACTCCACCTTCCCTAACGTGTTGGTTTAGTAAAACGATCTTCCTTCCTCCCTCCGCCCCCACAAGATCTCGCTATGGCTAGTAGATTTCTTCTATAGCATTTACTGTTTCTGTAGACAACCAAGGCATGGCCACACATACAGTATTTTTAAATAAGACTTAACAACAGGCAATACTCTTCCTGGAGTCTTTTAGGAAGGGGTGGGCAGCTGTGAAGCAAAGCCGGACTTGAAGGCCACTTGTTTTCTGAGAACTTCCGTCCTCACATGTAAGGGGTAGATCACTTCTAGGGTCCTGAGTAAGAAGTGGCCTTTTAAAAGCCTGGGATGCTGCTCAGCGGTAGCAGCCTTGCCCAACATGTGCCAGGCCCTGGGTCCATCCTCACTAGTGCCACAATGAAATAGAAAGCACCGCCCCACCTACTGAGTGTGACTCACTGCTAACGGCCACGGGAAAGCCACAGGGAAAGACATTCTCTTTAAGGTTTCTAAAACCCTGACCCCAGGGAAGTGGCATCAGGGAGGCCATTAGGTCATGCAGTTGCTGGAGTTACAGATGTGAGCCACTTGATATGGGTAGGAACCAAACTCGGGTCCTCTGCAAGAGTAGCCAGCTCATCATTTCTCCAGACCCAGGTTTCAGTTGTTTATAAACCACTTAAGCCTCTGGGTTTTATTATCATCATCATCATCATTATTATTATCATTATTAATTATTTTATTTTGTAGTGGTGAGACCTAAACCCAGGGTTTATGCCTACAATGTTTTGTTACAGCAGCCGGAGACTACAGTGCTCAGATAAAGAACATTAACATCTATCTATCTATCTATCTATCTATCTATCTATCTATCTATCTATCTATCTAATCTATCTTATCTATCTATCTATCTATCTATCTATCTATCTATCTATCTATCTATCTATCTATCTGCAAAGGCACCTAAAAATTAGAATGAGACATCCGACCAAGTTGTCTTGACAATAAAATATAGAGGAAGAAAAAAAAACCTATTCTAAGCCAGGCGGTGGTGGTGCACACCTGTAACCCCAGCACTCAGAAGGCAGAGACAAGTGGATCTCTGTAAGTTTGAGGCCAGCCTGGTCTATAGAGCAAGTTCCAAGACAGTAAGAGTTATACAGAGAAACTCTGTCTTGAAAAACCAACCTCCCCCCCCCAAAAAAAAACCTATTCTAGATTATGCTTTGCTTATACACTTTTAAGTTTACCAATCTTTATGCATCCCCCTGACTAATGGGAAGAAATTCTATGTAGCCATTATTAACCCATTCATTCACTCAACAGACATTCACAGCACAGCTGCCCTCACAGGTCTGTTCTCGGCACTGAGGATAAACCAATGAAAGCGGACATTTTCTCCTCTCCTGAGATGAAAGCGGACAGTTTCTCCTCTCCTGAGATGAAATCGGACAGTTTCTCCTCTCCTGAGAGAGACCACACTGCAGTGGGAGCACAGTGAGATAAAGGCATGGCAGAACTACCCAGTGATCAGTGATCAGTGGCTGGACAAAAACCAAAACAGGGTGAGGGAACGGGAGAGGATGAAGGAGGCCCCTCGTATGGTGTTAGAGTTGAGAAGAGACCAGCAGGATCCCAGGGAGGTGTCAGGAGGACTTCAGGTTAAGATCACCCTTGACAGTTTAAAAGTAGGCAAGAAGGCAGGAGAATGCGTGGCTACAGCAAGGAGGCCAGCGCCAGTGAGACGAACTGACGTGGTGGAAAGTCACAGGCCAGGTTTACATAGGTATGGGGAGGAGNGAGGACAGACACACGGGACACTGTAAGCCATTTTAAATATCCAGACCTGATGGCCCAAAGTAATAAGGCACGTAGGTACAGCAATCACAGGAAGCCATGATGTGGCCAAGTCCAAAGCAGTCCTTGGGAGCAGAGAAGTGAGGACGAGAGGGCAGGGATGGCAGCACAGAGTACAAACCCCGACAAGCTCCCCTATGGCCTTGGCACAGGCCGACAGCGGTGCCAACACTGTGCCCAAGATGACAAGCAGGACAGACTTGGAGCCTCAGGTCCCCACCTGGAGAGTCCCCAACACGGGTGGCCATCTTCACACCACATACAATGCCACACACACATCACATACAACACACACACCACATGTAACATACACACACACACACACACACACACACACACCAGTGTGTTCTCTAAACTTGTTGTTTTGCTCTATTTTGGTTTCTGAGACAATAGTTTCATGCTATGCCCCAGGCTACTCAAACTCATAATAATCCTCCTGCCTCTGCCCTGCTTTCCAATACTCTAGTTGTATTATAACAAAAGAAATATGTTTTGTGCAAAAAAAAACACAAAAGAGGCAGACATTAGCATAAATTATTAGAAAGGTTCCATTTTCAGCAGGACTGGTGGTGCAGGCTGTAATCCCAGCATTTGGGAGGCTAAGGCAGGAGGGTTACAGGTTCAAAGCCTGCCTGGGAAAGTGTACGTGCAAAGCCAGCCTGACTGTGTTAGGGAGACCTTGCCCAGACAAAAAGTGAGAACAGTATTAGGGATATATCTTCATGCCAGAGTGCTTGCTTTCATGTGCAAGGCCCTCGAATCAATCTCTAGTAACACACACACACACACATTTTCCTCTTGCAATCTCTCACACTATTTTTGGCAACAGGCTACAGTTTTTGCTGCAAAGAGAAGTTACCACCCTAGGCTCTGATTATTGGTCCCTCCCCTTTTGGGACAGGGTCTCAATGTGTAGCCTGGCTATCCTGGAACTCACTGAGATCTGTCTTCTCGCTGTGGGATGTCTGTTCTGTATGCTGTGAATATGTGTTGCTCTGATTGGTTGATAAATAAAGCTGCATTGGCCTATGGCAGGGCAGGATAAGGTTAGGTGGTACACTCGAACTAAAGACCAGATAAAGAAGGGTGGAGTCAGGGAGAGACACCAGCCCGCTGCCAAAGGAGCAACATGCCAGGAGACTGGTAACTCCACGGCCTCGTGGCAACATATAGATTAATAGGAATGGGCTGAATTAAGTTGAAAGAACTAGCTAATATAAGCTGACCCACAGGCCATACAGTTTGTAAGTAATGTAAGCCTCTGTGTGTTTACTTGGGACCAAGTGGCTATGGGACACAAGTGGGAGAGATTTGTCCCGACTGCGGGGCCGGGCAGGACCAGAGAAACTTCCAGCTACATCTTCTCTGCCTCTAGAGTGCTGGGATCAAAGGTGTGTGGCACAACATTTGGCTCTTCTACCCTACTTTTTATTTCATTAAAAATTGCTCATAAAGGCCCAGCAGGACGGCTTTGAGGGGAAAAGCACCTGCTGCCAAGCCTGAAGACCTGGGTTCAATCCCTGGGACTCACCTGGTGTAAGAAGAGAACCACCTCCCACAAGTTGTCCTCTGGCCTTCATACNCGTGCTACGGCACATGTGCACCCACATACACACAAACACACACACACAAAGTACATCTTTTTTAATTTAAGGTTTATTATTTTACGTGTAGGAGTGTCTTGTCTGCATGTATATCTGTGCACTGTGTGCATGTCTAGTGCCTGTAAGAATGAGATGAGGGAGTCAGGTCTCCATGGGACCGGAGTTACAGGTGATTGTGAGCTGCCACGTGGGTGCTGGGAACCAAACTTAGGTTCTCTGCAGGAGCAGCCAGTGCTCTTAGCCCTGAGCCATCTCTCTAGCCCCACAAAGTAGATTTTTTAATCTAAAAAAAAAATTGTTCATATATTCACTACATGTGTGGAGGCGATTACAATTAGAGAAAGCACAGAAACACAGCATCACACTACCACCTGTGCTCCATGTACAAAACACACACATTAGCCGGGGGGGAGAAACACTAGAAAAACCCAGCTCCGTGTCTCACAATGATTCAAAATCTTGAGACCCCTTCAAGAGCTGCATTTACAGCCAGGGTCACAGAGACGTCGTGGGAGACACCGCCTGCTACACAACCATCCTCACCCACAGACAGCAGCGTCCTGAAGTTCTCCAGCATCACGTCGCGGTACAGCTTCCTCTGGGCAGCGTCCAGCAGCCCCAGCTCCTCCTCGCTGAAGACCACNGCCACGTCCTTGAATGTTACTGCCTCCTACGACACCAAACACATGCCCCCTAAATCTTGCAACAAAGGGTAGCTGAGGCTGGGGTGGGGCAGCATCATGGAGTACCTGCCTGGCACCCACGAAGCCCCGAGGCCCACCNGCAGCATCACAGACACTGGGTGTGGGGTACAATGTCCCATGCCAGTACGTGGGAGGCTGAGACAGGAGGGTGACTTGTCAGTTGGAAGCCATNCTGAGTTCCAGGACAGGATAGAACCCTGTCTCAGAAACATAAAACTAACAAAAAGACCACTTATTACATAGAGTTCAACTGTCCATTTTCTTATATGTTAAAACTGCGACATCAACAAATATGCAATTTTAAAATTGTAATGTATGAGGCAGACTTTCTTCTCATTTTTTTTTTCTGCTGTGGAATAGTTCTTCTGTACACTGTGAATATGTATTACTCTCATTGGTTAATAAAAAGCTGACAGGCCGGTAGCCAGATAGGAAGTATAGGCAGGACGGCCAGACACAAAGGATGCTGGGAAAAGGAAGGGTAGAGTCAGGAGAGACACCAGCCAGCCACTGAGCAAGCAGGACACATAGAAAGAAAATGAGGTAACAATCCANGAGCCACGTGGTGAAGGATAGATAAGGAATATGGGTTAATTTAAGCGTAAGAGTTAGCTAGTAACAAGCCTGAGCTATCGGCCGAGCATTTGTAAGTAATATTAAGCCTCTGTGTTGGTTATTTAGGAGCAGGCAATCGGGGACAGAAAAACTCTGCCTACATTTTTCTATTGTATTCTTTCCCTCAAATCAATATAAAGACCCTTGGTTCTTCATGCCATAGACAACACTGAACCCATAACATAAATCTGGGCTAGCAAGAGGCAGCTCAATGGGTAAAGGCATTTTCTGCCAAGCCAGACATCCCAAGTTCAATTCCTGGGAGCCACATCGTAGAAGGAGAACTGACTCCTACCGATTGTTCTCTGACCTCCGCATGTGTGCTGGGGAAGGCACATGAGTACACTCATATACTCAAAATAAATATTAAAAAAAAATCCTAATTCAAATCAGTGAAAAACAAATTGATATTTGTATTTACTTTGTGATTAGCAAAATGATATATTTTCATATATTTACTAACCATGTTTATTTCCTCTCTGTGTTTTTTGTTGTTGTTGTGTTTTTNGAGACAGGGTTTCTCTGTGTAGCCTTGGCTGTCCTGAAACTCACTCTGTAGACCAGACTGGACTTGAACTCCCAGAGATCCACCTGCCTCTGCCTCCCAAGTGTTGGGATTCAAGGTGTATACCACCAGGCCCCCGCTCCTCTCTGTATTTTATAATTTTGAGACAGGATCTTGTAGCTTAGGCTGGCCTCAAATTTGATGTAGCTAAGGATACCCTGCACTACTCTAAGCCTCCTGTCTGTACCTCCCGAGTGTTGGGATCACAAGTGTGTGACACCATTTCTGGTGTGTGTGGTACTGAGGATTGAACCTGGGGCCTCATGCATGCAAGGCAAGCCCTCTACCCATTAGGCTAAGTCCCATGTTCGTTTCTCTTTGGCACTTTGCCTGTCCTTCTACTTTAACCAGTGTGTTAGCTTATGGCTATGTAAATTCTATTGACAGTGTTAAGCTGAGAGGGTGTTTGTTCTGCACTGCTGGGTATCAAAGCCAGGACACTGAACAAGCGAGGCAAGTGCTCTGCCCAAGCTCATTTCCAGCCTGTATTGCCATTCCTTAGCATCTATGTAGATATTCTCCCTCTTATTCTTGTCTAGCTTTGTGTATAGCAGTGTCCCAACCTGAATGATGCTGTCATGGGCTTTTTCTAGTCTGTGATTGTTCATCCAATCATATTTTATTTTTATTTGTATTATTTTTAAAAAACACCTTTATTATTTCTAATTATGTGTATGTGGGCCATGTATGTGCATGTAAGTGCAGGTGTCCTCAGAGGCCGAAAGGGGGCATCANAGTCCAGGGAGCTAGAGTTATAGGCTGCTGTGAGTCACTTGATGTAGGTGCTGGGATCCCAACTTGGGTCCTCTGAAAGAGCAGCCAGTGCTTTTAACCACTGAGCCCTTGTTTTTATTGTTTTATTCATCTNATTATAAAGTGGTAAAAATTAAGTGACACTAAAACACAGAGTGACTAACATCTTGCATCCAAGGGCTTCTCAAATGTCAACAATTCTCCTTAGTAAGAATTTATTAAGAAGCAAGAAGATGTGTGGAAGCTTTGAGAAGAGAGATAAGAATTTAAGGGCTAGTGAGATGGCTCAGGGGTCAAGGTGCTTGCCACCAAGCCTGGGAAACTGAATTCCACCCCCAGGACCCACAAGATGGAAGGAGAGAGCACAGGTTTGTCCCCTGACCTCCACATGCACACCACAGTCAGCCTCACTCACCTTGAACTTGGTCATTCTGTCCTCCCAGGGAACAGCTGCGTCTTAGGAAGGTGCAAAGATGGAAGAGAAAAAAGCCATGAGTGTCCAGCCAGGGTATGACTCGCTCCCACGGCAGCGTGCTGTGGATAGCAATTGTGCTGCTTCCTTGGGGAGGCTGATTCAGACGGCATTCACCCTGCAGCTGAGGGCCCCTGGCCAGGAGTGACCCGCCCAGTACAGAGCAGACAGTCTCCTCTGGGCCTCCGAATCAGACTTTCATACTTGGACGGTGGAGAAGGGCAATCAAGTCAGTGCTCTAAAAATCAGGCTGTGTGGAGGGCCAGCTTTTCGAAGACATGAGGTTTTGCAAACTCACCAAGCTGAGAGGAGAGCCATGGAAGAAGACTTTACCATGGAAACAGAGATGATTGAATAAAGTCCCCACCTCTGGGAAATGTATGCAGCCACATTTTGATAATCAACATAATTAAAATTAACAAACTACAGGAAAATCATCTTTGCTGGGCAGAAAACAAGAGCTTGGCATGATGTCACACACCTGCAATTCTGGCGCTCAGGAGAGACTGAGGCAGGAGGATTGCTATCAGTTCAAGTTGGCCTGGATCACACAGTGAGACCCTATCTCAAAAGTCACTGTAAAAAGCTAGAATCGTGCTATTGTTTGGCACACCAGGGCCCGGAGTTGCACATGCATGCTAGCACACTGCTCCAAAAAGGTTCCTCACACATACCTGCTGAGAAGCTGCTGTGTGACCTTGGTCCCACACCTAAACTGCTGTGAGCATCCTCAGCTACAGAAGGGACAAAAATAGAAAGTCGGTCCTACGATTATGATGGGGAGTAACTGAACACACGCAGGCAGCACCTTGATGAGGTACGTGGCATTTTAGGGCATTCTTACCAACAAAGATGACAGCTGTTGCATCCATGAACATGTGAGGTCAGAGGCAGGTGGGGATCCCTGAACCCAGCTTCATCCCGCAGCCAGCATTCCAAGCCTTGTCTCACTGTTGCTTCTAATGACAATAGATGGACAGGAGTCAGAGAGAGAGAGAGAGAGAGAGAGAGAGAGATTGCTGACAGATAGAGTGGAGAGGGGTCAGAGGTGCAGGAGCTGCCCCGAGGCAACCTAAGCTGCTGTCAGCGCTCTCATCTGAAGGCACCAAGATGAGCTACCGTCCCAACCAGCTATCACCTTGACTATGGATGGTCAGACCACCCCCAAGATAGAACAGTTAGCTATGATAGAGAAGGGACACCCTGTAACAAATCAGGGGGTCCCCTGGGGCAATGCCAGCCATTAACTATGTATCAAACCACTTTTAGGGATCTGAGTCAAAACCAGGATAGGGAGACACAGCAGGGCTGCTTAATTATGTACATGCTTGCCCCGACTCGTCATTATTCATTTATTTTATTACAGTAATTTAGAGCAGCTGTTCTCAACCTGTGGGTCGCGACCCCCTGTGCTGTGGGATGTCTTTCTGTATGCTGTGAATATGTTTTATTACCACTGGCTAATAAACAAACTGCTTTGGCCTACAGCAAGGCAGGCTAGAGTAAAGTGGGAAACCCAAGCAGAGAGACGGGGGGAAAGAGGGCGGAGTCAAGCAGATGCCAGCCAGCCACCCACCCAAGGAGCCACATGCCAGCAGACCAGTAACACCATGGCCACGTGGCAATACATAGATTAGTAGAAATGGGTTAATTTAAGATATAAGAGCTAGCTAGTAATAAGCCTGAGCCATGGGCCAAACAGTTTGTAATTAATATTAAGCCTCTGAGTCAGTTATTTGGGAAGGGGTTGTGGGACCAGGGAGGGACAGAAAAGCCCCCATCAACAATCCTGTGTATCAGATATTTACATTATGATTCATAATAGTAGCAAAATTACAATTACCAAGTAGAGATGAAATAATTTTGTGGTTGGGGGTCACCACAACACGAGGAACTGTATTAAAGGGTCGCAGTGTTAGAAAGCTGAGAACTGCTGATTTAGGGGGGGTGTGCCGGGCACAGGTGTGGCCACCAGAAGATCACCTGCTGCAGGAGTTGGATCTCCCCTTCCATCATGTACATTCTGGGGGTTGAACACGGGTTGTCAGGCTTGGCAGCAAGCACTTTTACCTGCTGAGCCATCTTGCAGGCCCCTGTTCCCCTATTTAAAACTAAAGTTTAGGTCTGTACCATGAAGTCAGACCAGAGGCTCACTGGACCCCACTGCGGCCACTATGGTTCAGTCTCTTTTCTCTACTTGTCACCACTACTTGTCTCTTTGGTTGGATTGGGACAGGTGACTGAGCTGTCCCAAGGGCTTTGGTCCTAAGTCTCTGGTTATAATTCCAGGCAACCCTGTGAATATATCCAGAAAGCTATGAACCTAGGCCACGGACCTGGGCTGTCCAAGTCCCAGGCCAACCTTGAAGCCTTAACTTATCCACCCTATCTCAAGCCCTTCATCATTAAAATAAGAAAAATATGCACGGCGTGGTGACATGCATCTTCAATCTCATCACTGGGGAAGGAGAGTTGGGTAACTCTCTGAGTTCGAGGCCACCCTGGGTTCCAAGACAGCCAGGGCTACATAGTGAGACGTCTTAAAACAACAAAAGCCGGGTCCACTCACCAAGATCGATGCTGTCAGCGCTGAAGGAGTCACCACCTCACTTTCCACTCAGTCCACGCTGAGAGGTCAGGCTGTGGAAGGAGAGA
>LZPO01087511.1:79832-91808 GCA_001675575.1 Neotoma lepida | reverse complement strand
GTTGCCCTAAATCCCTAAATAAACCTTTAGTTAACTACGTGGAGTTGCCTTAATAATTTCCCCCATTAACATATGGCTTTAATTTTCCTCTCTGTCCTTCTGACCCTGTACATTCAACACATCTCGTGCTCTGTTTCACTTGAGATAATGTTCCAATCCCTAACAGCTGAACATTTACCTCCTGAAGAGGCCAATTTGGATGCCAAATTCTGTTGCAATTATTTTGATGTCTGCACCTGTGTCTACAAGACCCTCCCAGAGAACATCATTTATTCATATTTTTGATTTTGGTCTTTGTTCATTTATAGAAGTTTGCCAAAAAATTCAATTATGGTTTCTCCTGAATTTCTTGTTCTCTCTGCTATAGCTGTTCTATTGCCTTGAGCAGTATGGTTTATTACACTAGGCGTTTAGTTATTTAATTGCTCTGAAAAGGGGGTTCTTCTATGATGGCAGGAAAGGACTGAACTGAACTTGCAGTTTGAGAGGCCCCTTGGGGTGTTTTCTGACAGCAAGGGCAAAGGATTACCTTGTCTGTCTCTTGTTAACTACATTCGTTAACCCAATGTTTCCCTTTACCACACCTTCTGCATAATTCAGAAGGGAGGTGTGTTCTGTTGCCCTTGTTCCTTGAAGAAACATTGTTTCTAGGAATGCCCTGTTCACAGTCCCTTTTTAGGTGGCCTCATTTACAACAATTAAAGCATCTGAAATTATTATTTTTCTTCAGACCTCTTGAATCACCTCTCCTATCAACATATCATCATAGTCATGTGATTCAATATTAATTGTGTCCCTGATCTAATCCTCCAAGGGTGCTGATCTTGCCTTTAATGGCCCGATTACTCTCTTGCATGCTTTGTTAATGGTCTCAAAAGCCAAAGATTCAATTATTATCTGTCTAGCTTCTAAATTTGGTATCATTCTATTTACTGCTGAAGACAGCCTTTGTAAGAAATCTGTGAACATTTCTTTTGGGCCCTGTGTAACTTTCATAAATGACTCAGTTTTCTTCCCTGCTTCCTCAATTCTGTCCCATGCATTCATGGGTGCCATGCAGCATAGAATTAGGGTTTGGTTATTATATAAACAGTCTCTTTGTATATCAGCATAATTACCTTTTCCAAGAAGCTGATCCTGGGAAATTTCCACACTTCTAGCTCTACTTCATTGTTCTATAGTTTTAGCCTCTTCTTTCCACCAGGTTCTCCACTGTAACTGTGGCTAAGCCTCGAAGACTGCTGTAACCAAATCTTTCCAATCCTGAGGGATACTTCTATTACAAGTTGACCACAAGTTTAACATCTACTTTACAAATGGAGAATTCATACCATATGATACTATATCTTCCTTAAATCACCTCATATCTAGCATTTCCACTGGGATCCAGTTAGCTTGTACACACCCTGGAGCGTTTGGCAGTTTCCGTAAGATTATGGGGTAGATTAATGTTTGCTGTCTGGTAACCTGAGACTTTTTCTCTGTAATCATATAATTTGATGCTGAGATAGATTCACCTTTAAAATTGTTTTGTCTGGGTCTGAATTTCTCTATAATTCATTTTTAACAGATTTTTCTAAAGCTTTTATCTTGGCNCTCAAATTGACCAATCTTTTTAGTGCTAAAATAAAAATGATCAAAGAAATAATATTCATAAGTGATGTTATGTACATCCCATCAACATTAATTATCCTGTCATTTAATGTTTGATTAAAAGTCCCATTTTCAGCCTGCCTAATGTGTTATCAAATAGAGACCAAATTACCTATATTGCAAAAATGTTTCCCACTTTTTAATGTGGGAAGAAAAATTCTCTTTTAACTAATTTCTCCCTTTAAGATACCTTAATTGAGTCTGCTGATGGCATAGAACAGTAGACGTCTGAGGGAATTTCAAAGCAGCTACCTCATGTGGTAGCAGTCTGAGATGGGAATCCAGAGAAAGCCCACCACCCACCAGGTGCCTTTAAGGCCACAAGTGGCTTTTTAATGAATTCTTGCCACAAAAGTTGGGTGCCAAATGCTAANTGGTCTTATTAATAAAAAACCTGGAGCCAGATATTGGGGTTTGTAGTTGGATTCTAATGACTCCCTCAGGGGAAGGGGTGAGAAGGCAGTGTCAATGACACAGACACTGGAAGTCCATTGAAAGCAAATAACAAATTCATTTATTCAATAACAGGGAAAGTCTTATATACACTCCTCCCAGCACCCAGGCTGTGTGGTCGTCCCTCATTGGCTGGGCACAATCAGGAACTCTGACATTGTTCAGGAACTCTGACAGCAACTGTTGCTATGCCCTCAGGCAGACTCTGCATGATCAGGAACTCTGATAGAGACCAGGACCTCTGACAGTGACCAAGAACTCTGATAGCTCCTGTTGCTAGGCCCTCAGGCAGACTCCAGNTTGGCTCTTAAGGAGTACTTTATGTGCATGCCTTGGCAACTGTTCTGAGCCAATTTCCTCGACCCTATGGGCCTATCCTACTACAGGGGTTAAAACTGAGAGATCAGCAAAGCAGAAAGAAGCCAGCCACGTTCTCACTACTTGGAGATGCTCAGGCAAAGAGAGCTACTTCCTGTATACCCACACCTATATGCCTTTCTGTTCTGCCATCTCATTTCCTCTCTCTGCCCAGCTACATCACTTCCTCTTCCTGCCCAGCTCTGTCACTTCCTGTCTGTCTGTACAGACCTCCAGACCTTTATGTTTAACTAGTGTTAGAATTTAAGACAAGTGTCACCACACTTGGCTCTGTTTCCGGCATGGCCTTGAACTCACAGAGATCTGAATGACTCTGTCTCCCAAATGCTAGGATTAAAGTGTGTGCTACCACTGCCTGATCTCTGTGTTTACTATAGTGGCTGGCTTTTTCCTCTGATCCTCAGATAAACTTTATTGGGTTGCACAAATAAAATNTCAACACAATTCCTAAGGATTCAGTTGTTATTTTTTTAATAGTTTAATTATAGTACCAATTGGGTTTGTTTTATTTCTTTTAAATGATTTTTTGAAATTTTCATATAATATATTTTTATCATATTCTGTTTTGGTTTTGTCTGAAATACGTTTCTTCCTTTTATTGAAAATATGTTTTTTCCATAAGATATATTCTGATCACAGTTTCTTGTCCCCCAACTCTTCCTAGATCCTCCACACCTCTGTACTCATCAAACTCCATGCCTTCTCTCTCTCTCTTTAGAAAGCAAACAGGCAAACAAAACAAACAAATCAGTATTTAAAACAGCAAGAAGAACAACAAAAAGCATAAGAAACACAAACAAGCACACACACATAGAAAAACAAAACCCACTAAAACACAAAAGCAGTCAACATAATACACTTGCAAAAGACCAGTAAGATTAAAAGAGAATCCAAACAAAGCAATGTGAGACACAACACTTCCACAAAAATAGCATTGCATTCATTTTGTTTTGGCATCTACTGCTGTGCATGGAACCTAACATTAAATGTGGCTTACGTACTCAGTGAGACTCCATTGGAGACAACTAATTTTTCCTTTGCAAGCAATAATCAGTGGGTGTCCACTTCCCCTTCTCTGTACTGGGACCCTGTCTGGCTTCAGCTGGTGCAGGCAATGTTCATGCTGCCACAGTCTCTGTGATGAACTGATGATCTGTACAAGAATTAAGAGAAAATTATGATATTTCAAATATTCTGTTATTTTTGTCAGCTAGCTCATTCTTATAACAAAAACCTCCATGCTTTTTAATTCAGATAAACCACTTAACTCGTAATCATTCAGTATTTCTTTGAACATGTTTTCATCCCAGATGAGAACGTTGTTAACTAAGTCAAGGTGATCATTCATAAAACTGCTGTGAATAAACCAGAGGTTATTTCAGATTCAAAAGGAATCTTCCACTTAAATCTAGAATGACCTCAGGGTGAGAGAATAGATTAGAAGCTGGCACTGGGGGCAGAGCCTACATAGTGAGAAGAATTCCGGTCACATGAAACAGGTTATTGTTAACAGAAGAACACCAGAAATCACAATGAGGCAAAAGGCAACCAAAAAGAAGAAGTTCAATTAGGCAAAGTGAGTAGAAGAACAAAAGTAAACAAATTAAAAAAACAAAAGGAAATAAAACCAAGCAACAACAAACAAACAAAACTCTGAGACTACATGTGTCGTGTAAAAACTGACATGATGACCTAGAGCAGCCAGTGTGACTGTTGCCAGTGTCAAGTGCCATATAAGGGAACTGGTTCAGAAGTTTTGACAACAAATACCCAGGTTCTCAGGAATTCAAATGCTACTGGAGAGCAAGTTAATGAGAGCCNTGCTACTGGCCACAAGCTCATCCTTGTTGGTTGTGTGAGCTTACTAGCTGGCAATGTCACCTTCCTTCTTTGGACGTGGTGTCCCTTCACAGAAGAAAAGGCTGAGCAAAATGATTTCCTCTTGTGTTCCAATTCCATGACTCCTTTGCAACTCAGCTTGTGTGTGTGTTATTTCCGAGCACAGCAGTAGCACTAACATCATTGACNTCCATGCTGAATGACAACAGGGAATTCTGCAACGCCAAGACCTTTGACCTTTGTAGATGAGAATGGAAACTTAGTAAAGTGACTGCTTCATGCTTTTCTCAGCAGGAAACAGAAACTCATTTCCATCTGTGCATCAGGGGACAGCAACATATTTAAGGGTCAGATGTCATTTATGTGGTAACTTCTTTGGAGAAGGTTGGAAATAAGATGGCCCAGGACACACCAAGACCAAGTTCTCAATGCAAGCGAGATTTATTTACCCTAGTGGGACAAAGGGCAGAGAAAAAGAGGCAAAGACAGGGGATAGAGGACAAGGGACAAAAAAAAGGGGGCAAGGGAGAGGGGGAAGGGATATTTGCCCTGGAGGGACAAAGGACTGCCTCTGGATAGAGAGGAGACAGATGTGGGCCACAGGCAAATGGCAGTTTAGAGAGGAAAAGGGGGAAACCAGTGTTAAGATGAGTTGGTTAATTTTGATTGGGCATCTTAATTAGGGTAGAAATAAAGGTACTTTTGATTGCAGGACTTCAATACTTTGATAGCTGGGTCTTGGTAGTCAGCCCCAGGAGGAGAAACTGGCCAAATAAGGAACAGACCTTGGTGACTAGCTTTATGAATGTATTCTGATGGTTTAACATGATAGAAGGAATGAGGGAGACAAAACCTGAGGCCATGCTTGGGCTGCTATAGTCCTTTACTCTCAAACTTTTTTTTTATTATTAGGCTGTTGGGTGGGGGTAAGTGGGAGTCATTCTCTCTGGCTACTTCCTTCTGACATTGGTGCATCCCTGTTAGGGACCCAAGGAACCTGGAATGTTGGTCAAGGTTGGAAGGGCAGGCTATGTCATTCGATGTCCTGGTTCTGTGGGACCATCAGAGGCTAGGGAGGTGGAATCTGTGAGGCTGGACTAGGATGTAGATTCTGAGAAAAACAGCTAGAATTGGCTCTGGAGTTGCTGGATCAGTCTACAATTGATTTGAAATCTGTTGGGAAAGATAGACTAGGGACAGAAGTAAAATTAAGGAGTATAGGGAAAAAAATTACCTTGGATGTACACTTAAAACTTTTAGGCACACGTCCTGGTAGCTGGGAAGATGAGTCCCTAGACCAGGGAAAGGGGGGTAGATCCCATTCCTAGGAATAGACAGATGGGGAAATTTAGCCTGTTGGTTGACAGGAGTACTTATCTGGAGTCTGAGAGTTTTTGAGAGAGTCCAGGAAAATTTAGATGGGCTATATAAGGTTAACTGGGGAACAACTATCACCTGAGAGCAGGGTTTGGTTGTATTGGGAGGAATACAATTTGAGAGGCATTGATTACACAAGAACAATTTTTCCTGGGGTGTCCAGGTGGTTTTCAAAATTGAGACACTTTAGGAACATGGATGACTGGGGAGGTTCTCGGCAAATGGTGAGAAGGATGATGGTCTGTAACAGGTTTTTGGGGTTGGTATGGAAAGGTTGAGAGAACTTGGCTTTGGCTCCCAAAAGNGGGGCTTGGATGGTCAAGGGGACANTTGGTAGGTAGTCGTGGTTGGGCGTTGGCAACTGAGATATTGCTGGTGAGAGGGACTGTGGCTAAAGGAGAGTATTGAAGGGAGGCACAGGGCCCTTCAATTGGCAGACAGATTTATTTCCCCTTTGTACATGATCAGAAACTCTACTCCAAGGCCCATGCATTGTGGCCTCCCANGANACTGATNNTTTTTTTTTTTNGTTAGATTAGTGAATTNTTGTTCATTTCTTTGAAACCAAGGGATAGTTTGTATTCTTCCTTTAGTTACATCACACAAGTACTGAAGATCTCTTCCTAGAAGTAAAGTTCATTTAGATCATTCTCAGCCACTGAGAGAAAGGTGATAAACTCCATACTTTGCTTCCATGTCTTCCTTGTTATGAATGCTCATCACTTTATTGGCTGAGCTGTGAATTTCTTAAGATAGAAGTCTCCAAAAGCCCAGAACAGCACCTTAAGGCTTCACACCCAACTATGGAAGAAGAGTAAACAGTCTATTATAACCCAGTAAAACTAGTGCTTAAGAGAGACAGAGGCCCAGACTGCTGGAGTAGGGGTTGTTTATGAGCTGCCTGCCTTCCACTCTATTCTCCCAGTATGAAGCATAAAANAGGGTTACATTCTAATTATAAAGATGNTANATGAGATCCCCCAAAAGGACACAGAGAGTAGAAAAGAGAAAAGACTGAGTATTTCAAAAAGGATGATGAGCCACTGGAACAGGACATTTTTTCTCTGGTAAGAATGTCAGAAACTCCCAGATCATCATGGGACATAGAGACATTGTGATGTGGTCAGATGTCCTGCAAGGATCACAGGGTTCNCTCCTCTTTATCCATTCCTCCATGATCTCCAACATACAGTGTGTGGGCTGAATCTCTGGCCTTGGAACAGCCTTCCTTGGTTTTGTGATTTTGAGTATCTGCTCTGTATCACTTTATGCAACTGTAGATACCATGATAAAAAGAGCAAATATCTCACTTCAAGAATTCATATTTCTACATGACAGAAAAATAAACAGAAAATTGTTTCTTCCAGATGATCTGTGGTCAGTAAAAATATGAACATGATACAGCAGATAGCTAGTGAGAGATGATTTTATTTTATAAGGACATTACAAAAAGTGCAAGGAGGCAATGACATTTGACCTGTTTCTTAATGTTTCATTAACATATGTATATTAGTCAAAAAGGAATAGCATGGCTTACCCCCAAAACTTCATAGTCTATTGTAGATTGATTAAAAATATTCATAGAAGAGCTCAGGACATAGGGTGCTAAAATAGAAAGAAAGATCATGGGAAATTGGACTGGAAGCAGAGAATGCAAGAGATGTATCAATGTTTCTAGAAGAATGTAGAAATGACATTTTAAAACAATAATTTTAATATGAGAATAATTAATAAAGTATTCATATGAGGCTAGTACTTATACCTCCCTTTATCTGATGTATGTGCAATAAGGGGTTAAAAATCTGCCAGTCTTTTGTCTTTATGTTTGTCTATGTGTACTGCCATCCATGCATCCACCTAAACAGCCACCTTATAGTTCATAAAGGACTCATATTGTCTAGGACCCGTAAAAAACAAAAACAAAGACTCCTAAAAGAACATGCGAATCCACATACTGATCAACATAGTGGATGAAAAGGGGGGGAGGTGGAAAATCTCCTTGACTCAGTGTACCTAGAGTTAAAGGAGATGGAGATTTGAAACAGAGAAAGTTCCAGAGCACCTCCCGTCTGTAGAGATATAGTATAAGGACCAATAATAGAAACAGAGTAACATTAAGATTAGAATTCATGCCCCCATTTTGGTGTTGCTATGAAGAAAAGTACATAAATATTCTTTGTACCTAACTTAGGTGAAAGAATGAATCTATGCTATCATATCTCCAACCATATGCTCTAAATGCTCTCTTTACTTACATGTTGTTCAGAATAAATATGAATAGCAATTTGATACCACGTGCCATTATCTTCAGAACACTTGCAACTGAGCAATCATATATATCATGAAATGTATTAGATTAGAAATTATATCCTCATTATCTTTCTGATCTCATCTCCCAAAATCAGTGNCTTTGTTAGGTGACTTTGATGCACACATGTGTCTGTGATACACAAGAGTATAGCTAATTAGATCTATACAGTGTATGACCATATATGTGGGATACAATATAAATGTTTTACAAAACTAAGCTTAAAAATACATGTATATCATATGAATTCTGTTTTTCTACTAAACAAAGTGCTAGTATAGCCTAAAGATAATAGAAATGTTGGATATTATATTAGCATTTGAATTAAATTTATTTTAAGTGATCATAAAATTATAAAAATTATAAATGTTCATAGATACCATATGGTATCTTCATATAAGAAATCAATTTATATGATAAACTGAGAGGGATAAGGAGAACCATATGCAGGCCCAGGGCTGCCTGCCACAGGCTCTGATGAGGGTCATAATGATGTTTGGGTCTGGGCTGCTGCTGGGGCCCATGTCTGGGTTCATGGTCATGATGCAGCCATGGTCTCTGTTGATATCCTTGGCTCCTGATGCCACCAAAGGCTGAGAGGTTAGGGCTTTACAGATTTGGACCCCTTTTTAATGGCTGTAACACTAGGGAGAACTGGTCCTGCCCCTCACTGGCTGAGTACTCAGGAAAGAGAGTTCTACACCTCACCTGGGCAGCACAATAGAGCTGCCCTGTTTGCAGGGGTATGGGAGAGCTGGTCCTGAGGGCATGAGAATGGGAGATCAGGTCACATCCCTCTTGTCTGCCATGTGGNAGTGTGGTGAGGGAAAGATGCCCTCCTCCCCTCACCCCTCACCACCTGCAGCAGGTGGGGGACCTGACACAACTCCCTATCTGCAGCACTTGGGAGAACAGGCCCTGTACCTCACTGGAGCAGAACAGTAGAGCTGACCCTGTAGACAGGGGCATAAGTGAGCCAGCCCTAAGGGTGTGAGAGGNGCATAGCTTGTACCACTCCCTTGTCTGCAGGGGGATGGTGGGAACAATGGAAAGATGTCCTCCCCCATCCCCCTACACCAGAGCTGGATAGGAGAACTGATCCTGAGGTCATAAAAGTGGGAGAGCTACCCCTGTCTCTCACCAGCTGCAGAACTCAGGAGAGCAGTCCCTGTACCATGGCTGGGCAGCACAGTAGAGCAGACCCTGTTGGCAGAGTTGTAGGTGAGTCAGCCCAGATACTGTGAGCATGGGAGAACTGTCCTCACTACTGGTCTGTCATGGTGGTGGGCAGGGGAGAGATGCCTTCCTCTTACCCCTTGCCCCTCCCTGACTATAACTGAAGAGGCAGCTGACTCTCCCCTTACCAGCTGCAGCACTGAGGAAAGTAGGCCTTGCTTCTGGCCTGGGTAGCACAGTAGAGCTGACATTGTTGGCAGAGGTACAGGTGAGCTGGCCCTGAGGGTTTCAGAGTGGGATAGCCAACCATATTCCCTTCATCTGCCTTGTGGTGGTGAGGGTGAGGTAAAGATGCCCTCCNCCCTTGCCCCTGCCACCTATGGTGGGTGAGGGAGCTGATCCTCCCCTCACCAGGTACAATTCTCAGGAAAGTGGGCCCTGCCTCTCACCTGGGCAGCACAATAGAGTTAACCCTACTGATGGGGGTGCAAGTGAAGTGGTCCTGAGAACCTGAACATGGGAAATCTGGACCTGCCTCTCTTCTGCCATATGGTGCTGTGGGTGGGGGAGAGATGTTTCCCCCTTCCACTACCCAGACCCAGAACCAAGGTTATGAGTTGGCCCACCCCAACTCAACATCCACTGGAGCATGTGAAGGGACTAGTCTTACAGACCCAAAGTTGTAGGATATCAAGGACACAGAGTAACAACAGGCTATCCAAGAGGAGTACCAGTGAGGGCCCAGCATCCATACTGTAGCAGAAACCAGAGGCCTAGAACCAATGACTCTGTGTAATGAGCACTTCCAAGTAAAGATATATGGACAAAAAGGTTAACTGCATGACTCACTCTGTCACACTACAGAAAGTAAAAGATTTTTACTTTCCTTTCCTCTTAAATTTTATTTTATTTTGGGGGGAAGTTGCAAGGGCAGAGGGCTGGGATGAAGAAATGGGGGTATGAAAGGGATCCAGATGCCTGATGTGCAAGACACAAAGAATAAATTAAAAAAAATAAAAATTGAGAATTTTGAAAGATTTTCATAATAAAAAAGAAGTCAATTTATATACTTTAAATTCATCTCATCAAATATTTAACACTTATTGCTAGTGAAAACAATCAAAATTCTTTGTCTTGCTTTTGGAAATATGGAGTATATTTCAATTATTAGTATTTACTCTATGCTGAAATTGCACAACAGGATTTTTACTTCTATCCATTGATTAACTTTTGTTCATCTCATTCTTCCTTCCATTTTCCTCAAACTCTGATAAATACCATTCTATTCTCAATTTCTATGAGAAAACTTTTAAAATATATTCTCCACATGAGTGGGAAGATGTCAACAGCTGCTGTCCTGTGCATCACATATTTTCACTTAACATAATGAAGTCTACCTCCATTCACATCACAAATAAGATTGCAATTTCCTGTGTTGAACAGCTAGGTGTTTTGTCTAAACACTTCACCCTGTATGGTAAGATTTAAAAAAGAAATGAAAAGTTAAAATCAGAAAGTAAATAAAATAATATACAACTTAGAAAACTGCTGAAAGTTATGGGGTTCACAAGGTCCTCTACATTATTAAATCAATTGCAGCAATTGTTGAAATGAGATTTTGCAATGGGTCAATCTGCCTCTGGGAGTTCTTCAGGAAATTCCAGGACTGTGGCTTTGAAGAGTAGTCCCCTATTCTGTGGTTGACTTTTTGGGGATACAGCTACTTTGAGTCATGCATGCTACTCTAACCAATCTCTCCTTCATGCTCATGTAAGTAACCTGAATGAACTCCATGATTCAGTAAACTAGACTTGAATAGAATTATTTCCTTAGACTACTGTGGGTACATAATTTGTGTGGGTTAGACTTTCATTTTCATCTCCTCAAGAAAAGTCACAGAAAACAATGGTGGTGAAACATGGTGTATATGGGGAGTAGTTCTATTACCCCCAAAAAAGGTTGACTCTTGCAGCTGAGGTTAAACCATGTGAGGGTGGAATATCCCATGGGGGGCAATCCCAATATGGCTACATTTCCTCACATGGTATGGAATAGTATGCCTCATTACTATAGCAGCAATTACATATTCCCTGTGGTGGNTTATGAGACAAAACACCAAGTCCAAACCAGAGGAGTAGTGTCTTTTGGGAGACTCCCAGGTTAAATGTCCTCTCTACATGCAGTGGCTTGCCTTGNTGTATAGGCTATAACTTGAAAGTATGGAGATGCNCCCAAAAGGCTGATTGACAAGAGAAAAATATTACAATTCTTGAAGTTAGTGTATGTAGCATGAGGTTGTGAACAGGTTGAATTATCAGTTATGAAGTTTTTTTGTGGGTTATAAATCATACACTTGAGGAGCTCTCCTTCCTGAAAGAACTTGCCTACATCAGGGAGGATTATGATAGAGAAAGGCATGCAGATCTTATCTAGTATGTGAACTTGCAATTTGTCAGGAAAAGCTGAAAATGTAAGGATGAGGTAGATGTGTTGTATTTTTTTTGTTACTGTTGTGTTTATTTAGTTTTTAAATTTTTTTTGCTTTAAACTTTCCTTTTATTTTTTATCTTTTCCATTTTTTATTATTATTAAAACATTTGATGTACAACTGCAGGAGAGATAATATACAGATAGCTTGAACATAAATAGAGGTACAAATTCTTATCCTAATAATGAAATGTTTCACTAAAGCTTGCCCAGTGACTGGGCAAAAACCAAACTTATTTTATGCTACAGTCATCCTAGGGTCCTTCCTGCTAGGTAGCCTCCCTGGATCTGTGGGTTGCAGACTG
>LZPO01087510.1:70050-92709 GCA_001675575.1 Neotoma lepida | reverse complement strand
TGAATTGTTTTACTTAGTTTTCACAGTGCCCGTTTAGGTTGTTATTTTTTAATTTATTTTTGACAGTTTCATACATGAATACAACACAATCTTGTCACACTCATCCCTCCATCCTTTCTTCCTCTTGCTTCTACCGTTATCCCCTGGTTCCCCTCAAGTCTCCAGTTCACTTTTATGCCTTTTTTTAATGCTTTGTGATGCATGAAGTTTAACTAGGGCCACTGGCCTGAGTGTAGGTGTGAAGCTATCCTTCTGGCATGAGTGGCTACGTCACTGAAGACAATTACTCACTCTTGTTTAGTAACCTTGACTGCACTAAAATCCCCTGGGCAGGGCCCCAGGATCTTCTTTCCCATCTGTGTCTGAATGTTTACCGGCTCAGTCACAGGCAGGCCCTGTGTGGGCAGCAGTAGCTGATGTGGGTTCATGAGTGCCACCGTTGTGTCAAGCCCATAACACAGCATTTCACAACTCTCATCTATGCTCTTGGCTCTTACTGTTTTCCAATACTGCTTCTTTTATGTTTGCTACACTTTTAAAGGGCTGATACAGGTGTTTCATTTAATGAATGCTTAGAACTCAATAGTCATTTGTTCTCAGCACCTTGACCATCTGTGAATTTCTACATTAACTGCAAAGAGAAACTTCTTTGATGAAGGCTGAAGATAGCACTAGTTTATGGGTAGAAGCATAAATATTTATGAGGCAAGAGCCAGTAAGATGGTTCAGCAGGTAATGTCATTTGCCACCAAGCCAAATGACCTGAATTCGATCCCTGAACCCACGGTTGGAAGAAGAGTACTTCTTGTAAATTGTACAACGACATGTGTCCCNTCAACTACAAGAGTCCTAAGCTGTAAGAGCACACCGTACTGAAGCTAAGTAAAAGGAAATCAGGAAGAAGGAACTACCTGCCAGAGCCAGATGGGAAGAGACATGGAGCCACCAGTCAGTTGGTAAGGAAAGCCAATCAGGAGGAGTGGGGGTTCTGGAGAACAGGTGCTATGACCTGGGGATGTGATGACTGGGACTTGGAAGGTGCAGGAGGCAGTAAGAGGCATGGTGGAGAGGCACCCAAATGCTTCTCAAGGTTCCAGAGGGAGAGGAAGGAAAGCAAGGAAATTGTAACAGGCAGGATATGGGTTCAAGGTGAGGGTTTGGGCTTTATAACACCTGGGTGTGAAATAGAGCTTGGGACATTGCAGAATCCAGTGGTGCTATCAGAGGACCTGCAGATGGAGAAGGGCTGTGCGGGTGGAGAACACAGAGGCCTTGGTCTTGTTTTCTTCGTTTCTCAGATTTTCTGCCTCTTTTGTCCCCTCTCTGTTTTGGCCACTCTCTAGTTTTGTGTCTGTGTTGCTCCCTATTCTTTCAACTACTGTTCCATATGTAAGAAGATTGGTTTATAACTCCAGAGCGAGAGCTCAGCCACTCGAGAACACTCACTGATGATCAGAAAGCCAAATGCTCTGTAACAGTCAGAATACCAGGGTCTTCCTTCTGCCCCATAATTCTGTGTGATGGATTAAACATGAAGTGCTTAAGAGGTTCACGAGCTTTGATCTCTTGTAAAAAGAAAAAGAATACTCCTACTCAGTGTAAAACAGCAAAGAGAGGGTTGACAAAATGACTGAGTAAGTAAAGGCTCATGTGCCAAACCTGCTAACCTGAGTTTGAACCCCTGGACTCACATAGTGAAAAGAGAATATTGATGTCATCCAGTCTTCCTCTGACCTCCACAGGCACCACTGTGCAGCACGCGCATGTGCATATGTGTATACCACACACAAAAATATGAATAAATGTAGTTTTAAAATAACAAAANCATTGGTTCCTCTGTGTGTGCACACAGCCCCACAGGTATACAATCTTGAAGCTCTAATCCCAATTCTGCCCGGTTTCCTTCAGGTGCTAGGCAAACTTTCCTTTATAGAGTTTCTGGAATCAAACTCCAATTTGCAATGTCCACAATTACCATGAGAATTACTGTGTATTCTTTTACAGATACCATCTCATATTATAAAACACTTCCAGACTCTAATTTGAAACTTGGAAATGTAACTTTTGTGTATGACACTTACCAAACAAATGAAACCAATGAGAATTTATTGTTTATTGATCAAACTAAAATCCTTCTTCAACCTCTGCCTCCCTTTTCCTCATTTTGTTATACAGAAGGTCAAATGTTTTATTAACGTGATAAATATATGTGTAGTCTTTGATACTGTGTTTAAAATTAAGCTGGCTTAAAGAAGGGAAAAATTAAAATATTTTATTCTGATATTACTATTTCCTAGAATTTGGGAATACAGAAATCATCTAGTTACTCACTGGGCTTGCATTGCAAACAACTTGTTGAAACGAATAAGACAAACTCTTTCCACCCAAAATAATAGTTTAAGGAATTTGCTTTGAAAATAGCAAAGTATTTTTACAGATTTGTCTTCAACAAACCTAATATATATTTAAAAAAAGTTTCTCCAGCTCTCTGAAGATGATGGTATCCCATTTAAGCTGTTCTCTAGTGGTGCTTTCTGGTTATGTCTGGTTTATTTCATTCTTATGCAACTTAACATCTAGTCAGGTTAAACTACTGAAACACAAATTTTGCATGTTTTTTCAGTCCCCTTTGTCTTGTAAGTGCTGCTAAATAGGCCCTGTATTTAAGATTCAACATTTCAGCATGCTAAAGGTATGTACCAGATACCTTGCTAGTGGCTCCTAAGTCAAATACACTACATAACATGTAAGAAACCATGAACAAATTACTCACTTCTTGTAGACATCATTATGAAAATACGAAATGACCATTTTAAAGATAGCATTATTTATACATTCTGCAATGAAACTATAAGCAGAGTACCCCCAAAATTCCCAAAGTATATTGAGAGGAAATTAGTAGAACTAAGGCAACTCCAAGTTTCTGAGCCACTTGAGAGGGGCATCTACCAAGCTAGAAGTGAGAAGAGGGCCAGCTGCCATAAGTTCTCATATTCAACAATCAGTAAGCCTCTCAATGCCAATAGCGCCTCGGGAGAGATGCAAGCATTGTTAGGAAAGTAATGGCAAGGGTTGAAAGGAAGATGGTGTATATAACAAGAGAAAAACCTGTGTGGTCTTTGGTAACTCTTTTCAACTTTTCACTCATTCTAAGATGGTTATGACCCATTTTCATAGGAGGAGAAAGGAGGAAGGGGAGGGAGATGAAGGTTTCTGGTCATCTAAACCTAACATACAAAATCCAAGACCCCCTTTCATTCAAACACCCTGTGCTCAGCTTCTCAGTCTGACAATATTCCATCAAGATGCCAACAGTACCCCTGCAACACAGGCAGCAAGCATTTACACAGATAAAGGATGGAGAGTGGAGCTTCAGTCCTCTCTTCCTGGCTTCATGCAAACGCTCTTCTCAGTCCCGAGAGGACAGATTCAGCACCACCTTGATATCTGATAGGGTCTGACATCCCTGGTCCCCCATTTACACATGAAGATTTCATCTTTTCTATTGCAGCCTTTTCTGGAAAGAGACAGAAGTCCTGACTCCTCATTCTACCTGAACTTTCCTCTAGTAGGTAGAGCCAAGAAAAAACACAGATACACAAGAGAACACAAAGTTACAATTGTATATTGAAAGCCACAGTTTTCATTAAGCCTTATAACTTATAAGCCAAAAATAACTTCAGGAACTAAAGAGTGTTATTTATTATGCCTTAAAATTTTGATATAATTAAACAAATGCATGAGGTACTAATTTTTTAAAATAATGAATATTAGTAATTTGTTATAAACTTAAATGACAGCTGGTGAATCGGGGATAAGGTCTCTTATTAAGTAGTCATAAGCGTAAGTTGAGCCTCTGTGCAGTGCTGTGGTAAGCTAATAATCAGGCAGATGCATGGGGGGCAGTGTGATCTTTTGCAGTCAACATTTCCCTTATAACTGTTTCTTCATGAAGATTTGGTTCATCTGGGAAAGGAGGAATGCCACCAATAATACTAGAGGAAGAAACATGCAAACAGATGGGGAAAGTTCCAAGATCTATGTGCACGAAATCTCTGCTGCCCCTTCTGCCATCTAAGGCTCTTCCATGCTAAACTCAGCCCCACTTCTTTCTCAGATGGGTCCTTGCAAGAGATGGCATCAGTCTGCATCTCAGAGCTTAACCGTAACCACCTCCCTTCCATTTGATTCNAGCAGTCATCAAAAGCAGAGATGTGGGTGTGGAGATGTGGCAGACACAACACAAGANATATTATACATCACTGAATTACAGGCCAAAGGCACAACAGAGAGAGAGAGGGGAGGGAGAGAGAGACAGAGACAGAGAGAGACAGAGAGAGACAGAGAGATAGAGAGATAGAGAGACAGAGACACAGAGAGAAACAGAGACAGACAGAGAGAGAGGGAGGGAGAGAGAGAGAGAGAGAGAAGAGAAATCCCATGTACCATGTACTATGTTCCCTTTTGCTCCTTGCGAACTTTCAAAGCATATAAACATTTTGCTGAGGATCATTTCAGGAAGCCACTGCATTGTTTTCTAACTGTATATTCATAGGGTCTGAAAATCTTAAGTTATTGTTAAAGGAGATATTTTTGGAGTGAATTCTGTTAGATCCTGCATTCATAATGCAAACATACACACACACAAAAAAAAGACTGAAGTTTTGTGACAATTTCAAACTACTAGATAGAGAAAAGAAGTTTTGTTCTCAGCCCCACCTATCGTCAAGGCCACAGATATTTAAAGTGCTATTGACAGGAAGAAATGAAGTTAGGAGGAGACAAGCAGAATAGAAGAAACCCTTCATCTAATTCAGTATAAAAAAATGGAATTGAAGTAGGAAATGAGAAGGCACAATATAAATCAGCTTTCCAAAATTTAATTTAAGATAAATATTTGGTATTGTCACATTGCCATAATTCCTAAAGACAACAATAAGGACCATAATTATGGCATAAACTAAGTATATATTAAGCATTAGACTTTCCATTGGCAGCATTTAAGGCCATATTTTCATTTTGTGGTTTTGTGCATGATTAAGGTTTAGCAACCCTGACACCCACATTTTATACCAAATTCTAACTTTGCCATTTACTGTCCACTTGATCCTGTCTTCTAGGTTCAGCTTCCTAGTCAGGAAAAGCAGATAACATGCATCTATCTCACAGACTTCCTGTGAGGATTAAACCATATTTGCAAAGTGTCTAACACCTAATAACTACTCACTAATTCACAGATTATCATTAGTGCTCTTAATTGGAGATTGCTGAATATTTAGCCCTTTTCTGTTGTTTTCTAAAGATGTGTGTGTGTGTGTGTGAGTGTGTGTGTGTGTGTGTGTGTGTGTGTGCCTGCCCATGTGAGTATACCATATGTGTGCAGGTGCTCAAAGAGGTCAGAAGAAGGCATTGGATCCTCTGGACTTTGAGTTATAGGCAGTTGTGAGCTTTCCAAAGTGGGTGCTAGGAAGGGAACATGGACCCTTCTCTGGATGAGAGATGTTATTAAGTAGTATTTCATATATTCAACACAATATACCAGATTCTCTCTGAAAGATATGCACCTGTCTCTTATACACATCTAGATGTGTATAAGAGACCATACACACACAGAATTATTTACTCTTCATTGCCTCAAATTTACATTACAATTGCCTATAAAGCTTTATTTATTATTTAATGCTCAAGATTGAACACAGAGACTTGCATGAGCGAAGCAAAAACATCTAAAGCCTCGCAAAGCTTTAGAACAAATGCCTGTATTAGCCAAGTACCACTCAGAGAAACCAAGTGGAAATTTCTGGAACTGGCCTTGCATGTAGTCAGTAGTCTTTAAAGCCTTCCCCTGGTGGTTTTAGTGGCAGCCAGAGTTAAGACTAAGAAAGAGAGAAACTACAGAAAGAACATCTGGGTTCAAATCTCACTTCTTCCACTCACTAGCAATACGGTTATAAAAAGAGAATTCAACCGCTCAGAGCCGGGTTCCATTTCCACAAGATGAGAAGTGGATTCCAGAACTGTGGCTGCCACCTGTGTCAAGGCTGACGTTGTGATGTGCTGTTGAGAGCCTGTTCTGAGCTTGAGGAGGCATCAAACTGCTCTGAGGCTTACAAGCAAAGATGGTTATGTGAAATCCAGAGTACTTATCCTGGCATCTGGGGGAGAACAGAGGAGGGGAAATTGTACGTTTCTCCAATGGGCAGTTCAGAAAATCAATTTCCATAAATCTCTGCAGGAAAAACTGTCATGAGTAGCTCCCTACCACCCCTTCTCCCTGAAGATTTCATTATCTTCCAATTCACTTTTTTTCATATACATGACATAACATGATTAAGGTCCCCAATCACAGAGATCCTAAAGAAATGTAAACCATAACTTCTAGCACATTCTCCTAAGTATCCAAGTAGCAGACGTTTTGCCTACCTTATCAAAACACCAAGTTCGTAGAATGCAAACGGTAATTCTGATTATTTTTGGTTCAGTCTTCTCTCAACTGTATTATGAAATTTATAAGTCAGAGGTGGAAGATTGGTCTGATACAAAAATGAAATGAAATAGAAATCTGACAGCCATTACCGTGAATTCCTTGGTGTCTCTTGCTTGCTAATGTAAGTACACTAACTGTGTCAAACACTGGAAATTCCTCTGTGTNAGTTGTCTTCCTAAGAAACAGGGAGGCCCATGGTGGAGTGTAAGATGTGCACTGTGATCAGCTGAGTGGCTGGCTTGGTTTTAAAGTCACAACATATCCGACTGAGAACTGGCTTCTTATATCATTCTTTTTTGTTCTTCCTTCTTTATTACTACATACAATATTGTGATCTTTATTGCTGTCTTAATTGGTTTGGGTATTCTACATGTAAATGATAAATATCTTTCACAAAGCCATTAATCTATCTTTTATTTTGAACATTACACTTCATCATCTATCTTTATCAGGGTTTCTATTGCTGTGATAAAACACCATGACCAAAAGCAAGTNGGGGAGGAAAGGATTTATTCAGTTTACACTTCCACATCGCTGTTCATCATCAAAGGAAGTCAAGATGGGAACACAAAACAAGACAGGAACCTGGAGGCAGAAGCTAATGCAGAGGCAATGGAGGAGTGCTGCTTACTGGCTTGCTCAGCCTGCTTTCTTATAGAACCCAGGACCTCCAGCCCAGGGATGGCACCAACCACAATGGGCTAGGCCCTCCCAGTCAATTACTAATTAAGAAAATATCTTACAGCCACATCTTCTGGAGGCATTTTCTTAAGTAAGGTTCCCTCCTTTTAAGAACAGCAGCAGCGATGGCATGAAGCCAGCCAGAGCCTAGAAGACAAGCTCTGTGTGTGCTGCAGAGCTCAGAGCTGGAGAAGTGACCCAAGCTCCCTGGAGGGGCCAGAAGATAGTGAGTGAATCCCAAATAATTGGACATTGAGTTATTTATACTATCAGAGTTTGATTTTGCTTGGTTCAGATTGTGACTGTGCCCTGGTTCTTCCCTCTTGAAGAAGATATTTAATTTAATTTTGATTTTTTACAGGAGCCAACAGCTTAAAGACTTTGAACTTTTAAGAGATTTTGGATTTTTAGAGAGATTGGATGTTTTAAAGAGACTGAAATTTTAATGTGTTTGAATCTGTAAAACCTGTGGGACTTTTAAAGTTATTTATGTTTTTAATGTGAGATCTTGAGGATGAATAAGAAAGGAAAGGTGGCTGGGCTATGGTGACTCATGCCATTAATCTCAGCACTTGGGAGGCAGAGGAGGGTGGATCTCTGTGAGTTCAAGGCCAGTCTGGTCTACAGAGTGAGATCCAGGACACCAACACAGCCATGGCTACACAACACAGTGAAACTCTGTCTCAGAAAAACAAAACAAAACAAAACAAAAACAAAAAACCACTAGAAAAAAAAGAAAAGAAAGATGTGGCTTAAAGATGTGTTTGTGTGTCAAGTTGACAAGGGGTCAGCTGTGCTGGGTGGTCTAATGTCAACTTGTTGACACACAAATTAGAGTTATCTGAAACTAAAGAACCTTAATTGAGAAAACACCTCCATAGGACCCAGCTGTAAGGTCTTTTCTTTATTAGTGATTGATGGGAGAGGGCCCAGCCCCCTGGGCTGGAGGCTCTGGGTTCTATAGGAAAGCAGACTGAGCAAGCCATGAGAAGCACCCCTCCATTGCCTCTGTGTCAGCTCCTGCCTTCAAGTTCCTGCCCTGTATGAGTTCCTGTCCTCACTTCAATGATGAACAGAGATGTAGAAGTATAAACCAAATAAACCCTTTCCCTCCCCTACTTGCTTTTGGTCATGATGTTTCAGTANAGCAATAGTAACCTTAACTAACACACCATCTCTTAGGAAGGGCCATGTATGAGCTCTTAGGGAAAGCAAACCCCACTTAGAAGATTCTGGACAACCTTTGTTTAGACTAATTGATAAGAGGGCTTATTTTTAAATATTGGGTGCTCANTAAGAGAGTAGTGAATATCGAGAAAGTNGAATATTACAGAAAAGGATGTAGATTTATAGCCAGGCATGACGACACATGCCTGTGGACCCAGGTCTTGGGGAAGCTGAGGGAAGAGTATNATTTGAGCACAGGAGTTCAAGGAGACCTTGTCTTTTTAAATGCAGATCTATTTTTAAGTAATATGTGGTATTTGATATATGCTTATAAATATATGCAATAAGTTGTAGAACTCTGTAAAATATGAATGTACTCCAGTGGCACAAATATTCTCTATGCTTATATATACATGGAAACTTTCTGGAAAGATAAATAAGAAATTGTTAATGAATATTAGTTTGCAGAGNGGGAAATAAAGGGTACTTTGCTTTCCAATTTGTATAGTTCCATCTTGTTAAAATTGTCCCCCAAAAGTATGCTTCATTTTATAATTTCTTAAATGCACTAAGTAGCTCAACTCAGTCTTGTGTGTATCTAAACTGTATTCATCTCTGTGATGCTGCACTTTCTTCCTGTTCAGGGGAATTATAGAAGAGAGAAGACAATCCCAGCTTGTATGTTGCAGCACTCGTAGGAAATAGCTACACGATGGATGAAAATGTATTGGGAGACAAACCTGATTATATGAGGGAGTAGGACAGTCATCATCTTTTGCTTCTANTAACCAGTGTGCTCAAATTTCAACTTGGAAAGCTTGCAAGGTGATTCTATGTTCTCTTCAGCAGCTTAGTTGAGAAGAGTGTTTTAAAGTACATACCTAACATAGTTTTTGTATATATTAAATTTAAAGAGGCTTAAAGCACCTTCAGACAATTAGAAATTAAATAATCAAGCATTTCTAAAATCCTTAGTGTGTGTGGTGCATCTGTGTGCACATAGATGTGTTCATGTGTTCATCATATATGTGTGTGCATGTGTGTGTGCTCACTGGATTGCCAAATTGATCTGTTTTCATTCTTACATTGAGGAATTGGAAATCTAAGTATGTTCAATCACACACATACAAAAAAATGTTTCCCAGAAATAAATCACAATTTTAGCTCTTGAATATAATTTTCTGCAACAGAACAAATATAATTGTTTTGGACTTAAGCATGGTTTTCCTTTGTACCTATAAACCTTTGACTATAAACTCTAGGCATCTTTTGCATTAGTAGCGTCAGAAATGTGCTAAGAAATAAATCCAAGAATACATAAAGTTCACACTATTAAAGAACATTTTGAAACTGAGAAAATGAATGCAACAGAAGTCTACTTTTAAGATTATGGANACCTCCTATACATAAAAAAATAGAAAATTTCAAACTGGGAGTTTTTATATTGCAGCCAAATTTCTACAAAACCTCCTATTTTTCCCAAATTCTGACCTGGGGCACTTCACCCCCCAATCATCACTTGTGCCTTCCATTCAACCAGCATCTTGTCAAATCTGGCTGCAAGATTGAGTTTCCCAATTCAGAATTCAATATTGTAACCCTAAGGATATAAGATCCAAGCTGGAACATTCTGTTTTTTAAAAAATGGATAAAATTGTTTCAGCTCAGAGACCACAGTTGGCCCAGACCATAATGATGAATCTTCAGGACTGACAGACACTAAGTGAAATGAGTTTGATGTTCTTGGCTTAACTCGTGCACATTAAGCAGCATTTCACATTTGTCCCAGCTCTCAACCTTTTGGAGGAGAGGCTGAAGGAAACTTATGTTCTCGTGTTATGTAAGGCTTACAAAATTAACAAGCTCTGTCAGAGCAGTTTGGCCTGCTGTGGTCTAGCTTTTTATGTTTTTCTCCATTCCTGTCCGTGCTGGCCTTCACTTTCAGAGAAATAGAGCTGAAGATCTAAGGATTTCTTTTCCCACATGTCTTCAGTATTGTTGAGGCTCCTGGTATCCACGCTTCTGTTTCTATATAATACTTGCTTCTCTCTCTTGGAAATAATGCATTTTATTAAAAAANCATGGATGTGAATTCTGCACCGAAGCCTCTTAGGCTTATAAGGAACCTTACGCTCTCTACAAATGACGTACTTTGTTCTCTTCAGAGGAGTTCNCCTGAGTTCTGATGAGTGCTAAAAATCTTTCTTTTAAGGGACATCTAAGCTTTTCAAAATACACCTGTTTAAGTCTGTCTCTGAGCATTGGAGAAATAAGTTTTCTTCTTAAAATAGTTTCTAAATATTCATGTAAAAGCAACTTTGACACAAAATTAAGTCCCAGAAACACCTATGTGGTAAGTTGCTACTTCAGAGCTTCAGAACACTGGTCAAACTCTTGTAAAAATGCTCCAAGGATGNCTGATAGTGTCCTTTAATTCTGAAATTCACATAAGGCAANAACACGGAGAGAGCTTTTTTCCTTTAATCTCCCTTTGGAGATTTTATTTGTCTTCAATTGTTTTCACTATATACGATCCCAGTTATGAAGTCAGCTGAAGTAACTTATGAGATCACACGAAACACGAAGGAAGCAAATGTGTTGGTGGGTTTGTTTGTTAGGCTTCAGTACTTGTCTCTCCTTCCAGGGTCCTTCCTGCCTGGGCAGCCCACCGAGATGCACTGTTCATTTTTCACTCAGGACTCTGACTCTGGATCACGGTGGAAATGAACAGAATGGCTGACAGGCATAAGACAATGAAAGAAGAGGGCAGAATGCCTGAGCAATGCTCTGGAGTGAATTTTCCTTCTTATTAAAGGTGTTCACACATTTGCTTGCATCTTTGACTCCAGGAATGGAGAGCTGGTGATTACGTGGGTACACTTTTACCCAGGAGCATCCTACCCCTCAAAATAGGTGAAATTTATTCTATTGATTCTTTGCCCCCACCCCAGATCCTTTCGTTAGAGAAGTGCTGCCAAAGACAGTGGTGTTGCAGTTCACTGGAATCCGAANCCAGTATCAACAGCTACTCTGTTTGGTGAAGAAAGAGTCCTTCCTATCATGGGAGATCTAAAGCTAGTGAAAAAACAAAAGCTATTTTCCAAAGACCAGCTGGGTTGAAGAATAATGTATCTTACTATCTAAAGAAAACCTAGAAATTTCTCTTTAATATAAATAATTAAAGATGCTTTTAATTGTCTTACTGTTATTATTTATTTGCATTTTTATTTACAAAATGTAAGCTCTGAAATAAAAATATGATCATTTATGCATAAGATAAATAAAATTAACACAAGCTTAGGTTAACCCAGGAAATGACATTATCAGGTCAAAACTAAGCTATTTTCACCATCATTGACTCACACTGTGGGACTGGAAGAATAAGAAGGTGATGGGAAGAAAAGTAGACCCTTTCTGAAACATGACGCTGATGCCTTCCTTTAAAAGTGTCCTCAAAGTAAGACTCAGAAGAGATGTGAAACGAGAAAAACTGATGGAAATCTCCAGTGTAATCTCAGAAGAGCTCAAGACAGTGTGGCTCAGTGGAGCTGTTTCCACCTGCTGGGAAAACAAGACCCGAGTTGGCTATTTATTCCACTGGAACACATGAAATCTGCTAAAAAGAGGAAGGAAGATAAGAAGGAAAGAAGGAGAGTGGAAGAGAGAGAAAAAGAGAGACAGAGGGAAAGAAAATGGTAATGCTAGCTTCAGTTTCTGTTTAGAAAAGCGATACAGTTGTTTTTAACCATAAATGCAAATTAATTTAAAAGTAGTATAATTTATGTTTTCTATTGATGTTCAATTTATGGCCAATATTTACCTTTCCCCCATATTGTTTCTGTGTGTCTGATACTTCCATCTTTGCATTTTATTTCCAACTTTACTTTCTGCTCTTTCAGGTGTTCTGAGAAAGAACTTCAGCAGCACAACGCAGTTGAAAAGCAGCGTTTTCCCACATTTGCAGGTATGTTCAAAGCTAATTCTGATGCCAAAAAGAGAAAGATGCTTTAAACTGCCTCATACTGTGCAGTTTGCACAGCAAGGCAAGTCAGTAGAAAAGATCTTCCTTTCCTGCCCNCCAACTGGTGCTCGGGATTTAACAGGCAGCTCACCACAGACAAACTTTGTTTCGCATGCTCATTTCACATCTTATCACTGCACTGATAAAATGACTTTATAATTTNCATGCCCATTTTCAATCGTAAAATATTCAAAAGGCAATAAAAATCGAGAATACCAGACAAGAATCACCTAAGCAACATTAGGCTGGCTCTAAATTTGTATCTAATGAAGCATTTGACTGCAATAAGAAGGACATAGCACAAGTTCAATATTAGTGAATCTAGTACCATTCTGTACCTGAAGAAAATCTTTCATTAAGTTGTATTTTACTAATATACTAACCACCTACAGCATCATGGGAAGTGTATTATCAATTAAATTTGAGCAATAACAATTTCACATCCTGAAATATATACATTTATTGAAGCAATATTTCAGTTTCAAAAAATGTCATTCAGATCCAAATGACTGTTACTAAAGCATATGGAAGTCATAACTGGCGTGTGTAAAACATGGTTAGGTAAGCCCCAATGTTTAAATTGTATATAGTTGTCATGAAAGTCGGTCTAAGCACACTGAGGACAACATGCATGACATTTACTTGCTACTAGGATCTTCTCCCTAGGCAACATCCACCTCATGTCAGCTTGAATGTGCTTCAGGTAAGCAGATTATTTTTAGTATTACATTGGCTATTTTCTGGAGTAAGAAAAGATTTTAATAAGTNTATGTTTTAATTGTTTTGATACTAAAACATGACTTTTTACTTGTTTTAACACCAGAATGTGAAAGTGAGAGAATGTGCACTGCCACAAGTCAAATGCAGGACACACAGTGACAACAGCCTCTCTGAGCCTTAATACAGGCTTCTAATGTATAACTGTGAAACATTGCAAACTGTATAAATCAATTTGAAAAAAGGATCTACTTTATAGGGAAGGAAAACTGNAAATGCTTTTGAATGCCTTTCCAAAAGTGTGAGAATGAGAACAGTTGGTGTCTTCATTCTTCTATATTCTAGCAATGTCCTCTAGAACTGCACCCATGACCCAGTTATTCCTNTCCCATTACTGGCAAGCTCTTAAATATGCTTAATAAACACTTTTAAAGAAATCTAATTTCCTTACCTGTTGTTTTTATTACCTAATTTAACACCATCTATTGGTAATATTTGCACAATAGTCTGTAGACTTGTGCTGNCAGCCCAGACCCTCAGGGCTGCACATCAGGATGGTAGATCTCTGTTTCTCTGGGGCCCAAAGTGCCAGAAGGAGTATTAGACATAGTGACCAGTTTCTATGAGATGAGCAGAAAACAAGACAGAAAAAACAGTCTGCAATTCTCATGGACAAATCTGTCACTCATAAGCACAGGTTTACAAAAGAGAAAAGATGAAGTGAACATTTAATGGCCATGAAGATGGATATTTAAGGCTTTGTTTTTAAACGATAATTCGAGCCCACAGGTCAAAGCCTCCTAACTGCTGAGCTTGAATTTATTTGAAATTATCTGAAGGATAACAATCCAATCTTTGGAACAAGGGTTTGTTTAGGGAGCTTGCTTACAGGTAATTACTATCAAAAATCTGATTTGATTTCTAAAAAATTGTATGAATGAATTGAGTTTCTTGGTCTTGATATTCTAGGCAGAGAGCTTGTTCTTCCAAGTCTAGACTGCTTAATTGCTTGCTTGAGGGAGGGAAAATCCTGGGGGAGAGGCATATATGAGCAATATCTGCTGTGTGAAGCCAGAACTCTCCCAAGCTAGATCATGCCCAGNAATGCAGAAAGGTCTCATCTTCCCTCCAGTTTAAGTGACCACACATTTGATCTTAGAGCTGAATGAAAAAAGAAAAGCAAAAATGACCGTATTTCATGGGAACCATTCAGCATCTTGAATGGAAAACACAGCTCGCAACTGTTTATTTGCTTCTCCCAGCCAAGCCCCTTTAGAAACAAGAATCAGAGCAGGAGGGAGGCAAGATGAAATACACCAACGTGCATTCTAGAAGAGGAAGCAAACATTTGCATTATCAGACGGGACTGTCAGCACCTGCTGAGTAGGTCTTAGAGGATATTTAGTCAAGGGCTTGAAAACAAAGCCTCCCCTGCTGGCTATGGGGGACTGCAAAGTAATTTCTTTTTTCCTTTTTCTTTTCCTTATGTTACAAACAATCAGTTGAAGGAACGTTCTTATCTGTGCTGTAACAGTTAAAATGAATCAATTTCAAGTGTTGACCACTTCTATTTTTGTCTTTATAAACATGGATCAATTTAGACTTTCATGGTATATGTAAAAGACTGTATGGTATTTCTCCCTCCCTTTAAATGCTGNTTCGATTTCAAATTAAAGAAATGAATNTTTCAATGTGTGCTTTTGAGCACTNAAAATCTTACAATCTTCAAAATAACCACTTCTATAATTTCTATCTTAACAATAAGCATGGGTTTTTTTCAAACAAATAATTTATGAAAAATAATGCCAGAAAATGCAGTTATTTGGATGCAACTATTTACAAAGTATCCATAACAAGTCATTAGCATTAGTGTGGTTTCTGGACATAGACCTCAGGAGATTCCTGGGGTACACACAGGACACAGCTAAGGAATAAGCACATGTACTTAAACCCTGACAAATCAGAAGTCTTGCATCTGTAAAATACACACTGGTTCATCTTTAACGGTACATGATGGAGTCTTTTTAAAGTATACACATTTACAATTGATTTCCAATAAAAAAAATCTTAAATAACAAACTAAAAGTATTCCTTCTGATTTTCTTCATCAGAAACATATGCAAAAGGAAATCAGAGTAATTTTGCTTAGTACTATGCACCATAACTACTTCCTGGAGAAATAGGATATGCAACTGAAGGAAAGTTTTATTGAACAGGACAAGACAGCTGTCATGGGTTCAAGTTTTAATCACATACAAAAACCTCATCTACTCTAGCAGGTATTTACTTAATTCCCCACTATGAAAGTGTCTGGGCTCCAATTGATATACTTTTCTGTCAGCAAACACTTACAATATAGCAGGTATTGGCAGTATCTAGAATTAGTTGCTTATTTTCTCCTGACAAATATATGAACACAGCCTTCACTTTATAATGTGCCAGCAGAATAAAAACAACTTCAAAGTTTAAAAGAATGATTTTTTTCTGTTCAAACAAACATATACTTCTTTTAAAATAGTGTGAGCATATGGAAGTACGGTATTATGTATCTGATATTTTCCATCTAGAAATGCGTTATGAGGCATGCTGGTATTAATAAGCTATGTACCTTTAGCCTCCTGAAGTGCTTTGCTATAATTTGTTTGAGAACAGAGTAAGAAGGTATATAACTCCCGGCAGTTAACATACAGCAAACACATTGTATGTCTTCACCTTGCCAGCTTGCCTTGACTGGAAAGTGTGCAAAAAAAAAAAAAAAAAAAATCCCAAAACTTTTTAGAGTTCATAAATATTCGTAACCACATTCTGGTTTATGAGCTAAGAATTCTTAAGCAAGCATAGAGAACTTAGAGAAAATTTTAGCAAAAAGCACATTTAAAAGAGAAACCGTGTATATCCCTTCTTCACGCACCCCACCCCCATCACCCTCCCTCCAGCAGGGCACTGCCATTCCTTTCCGCACTTCAGTTATCAGAAGGCAAATGAAAAGACAATGGTCCTTTCCTCCTCTCATTTAGCTTACAACGCAAACATTTAAGCACAAACATAAAGTACCTATTTAACAGAAAGCACCAGACAGAGAGAGCAGGACTCACTGACCCATTTGGAAGACAAAGACGACAGAACAGCAAAGCTCTAAAAATCAGCTTGTGAGGCCTCTGAGAGATATTCTTCTGGCATTTCATCACAGCAGCCCCAGACCAGTTCACCTCCCTGGATACAGAGAGGAGGAACTAAATAGAGCTGTTTATTAAAGCTGGTGTGCTGGATTGCATTAGGAAGCGCGGGCAGGCCACCTGGACCTTTCAGATTGTGGCGGTGTTTAATTTGCAGCCTGCCCCTCTGCAGCAGAGGAGGCGAAGGGCTACTACTACATTTACCAGGCTCAGTCACACGCCACCGGGGCTAGAAGTAAAGACACTTGTATTTGTGTACTTATATTTTCCATATAGAGAGAAGGAGAGAGAAGAATACAATCCAAATAAAAATATTGAATAGCACAATAAAAAATTGTAACTACTGCCTAGGAAGCGTGGCACTTTATTTTCTTCTCATACTTTATTTCTTTCAGAGATCACAATCTACGCAGAAAAAAATAAATTCTTAAAATGAAAGTTTTTCATATTCAAGTCCAAGTCATAAATTTGCTATGCTCTTTGAATTTCTTGGTGGTGGTTTTGTTTTGGTTTCTGTTTAAGAGCATCACACTGAAGTTTCCAGCTGAGCTTTCCTAGCCAGATTTAATGGGCGCNTTTTGCCTTTCGCACTTTCAGCACTACGCTGGCAGGTAGCTGAAGACACAGATAGAAAGATGGTACAGTAAATATGAATTATGTGAATCATATGGTGAGACCCTTGTGGAAAAGGGGGAGTTGAGAAATGGCTGACTCCATACCTGACCAATTACAGCTTGCATGGTCCCCGTGTCCTGCTGCGCTGGGAGATCGCAATCCATCATATGTTGTCTTTGAAAAGGAGAATGGGGGTTTCTGGCATGCATCTGTCAATCAACTTCTGCACTCACAACCATCACCAAAAGCAAGGGGGAAAAAAGTCAAGCTGCTCCACCAAATAGGATGAGACTGTCATGTGACCTCCGGCAGAGACGCACACACATTCACTACCTCCATAGAGCGTAAGAATTTTCTGTAGATATGAAATGACATTGACAAATATCCAATACCAAGTAAATAAAGTGAGACAAACAGCTATTCACCAAAGACAAAACGTTAGCTGTAATCTTCTGCTAAAGGCATATAAAAAATAAAAATAAAAATGTGAGGATTCTTTTTAATGCTCTAGAAATATATTTGAAAACAAAAAAATAACTTTCATGTGATAATTGAGTCTTTTTACAACATAAATTTTAAAATAATAATTCATTGTTGGGCTTCTCTTAAGCTGTGCCTTGTGATTTTATTTTCAAAACTTCTAAATGATCTTTTGCCGGTATGCGGTGATCTCTGCANTTNTATAAAAAGTCACCAGTATAGAAAAGCTTAAAATATTAACCATTATGTATCACAGATGCCCTGATATTTATTGATTGGAAATGGATATACAATCATGTGTGTAAACTCTGATGACTACTCAAATATAAAATATTCAAAGTGTGTAAATAGTGGTCGCTAAACTTTTCATCTTCTGAAAGGTTAGGGAAGGATTTACTTCCAGCTCATCCAAACTGATGCACCATAATGGCAAATGCCTCCACTTTTTCCCCATTTAAATAAAGCCATTTGGTCCTACACACTGCAGCACAGATTGCTGGTGTATTGTGGGCCATCTATTAAAAGACATGAAAATAACCAAGTAGCTTTTTTTTAACCCTTTCAGGATTAAGAATCTGACTTTGAAGACAATCTTACAAATAGTGCAGACTTGCTCTTTGAAAAGCCCCAATCACAAATGGCACTATTTATTTAGGGTCTTTCTAAGTTAATGGTTCTGTTTGTCCACTTTTTCAACTGAAGCTCATGAATTACCATATTTTCCTTAACTAAAAAAAAAATTCAAAAAGATTTTGTGTTATAAAATAAGAACTCTTTAAGACTAAAAACTAATGCTAATGTTAAACTTGGTAAGTGGTAAAATGAAAAGAAATAGCTAATACACAGTATGTGTACACACACACACACACACACACACACACACACACACACACCAGCATCTCCAAACAGAAGGAACCATGCATGCTGTAGGTCTTGAGAACTGAGGACTGGAAGGTCCCACTGAACACCATTCGAATTCAGAGTCCATGCTGAATCCTCTATCCTGAGACCCTAACACACTGACACAGCAGGGTGCTTCTGCAGTCACCCCAAATCAAGCCCTTGCGTATCCATTACCCCCGCCCCCCGCCCGGATTGGTGTTGGGGAGGCTGAGGCCGTCAGGACCATCTGCTAACCATGGTTGGAACCTGCAAGGGCTGAGCCAAAACCTGCCGGCTGGNGGGCCGGGAAGCAGTAGTGGGCTCTGGGGACCGCTCGGCAGACTCCAGGCAGACAGGCTGAATGATGGCAAGGCCGAGTTCCGGGGGCGGGCAGGATGAGCATCTGTTCAGACCCTGGGATTCTGATGACCCTCGACCAAGCCTGGAATGGTCCTGGGACTTTTGGGCTCCTGCAGCACGAGGTGACCTGCTCTGCTCGGAGCCATCCCTGAGCCAGCTTGATGACAACGCCTGTGGGCTCCCTAGCAGCCGGTTCCCTTTGGCTGCTACTTCTCTAGATGTTCCTCCGGGGACCTTAGCTTCCTAAGTGTCTCCCCACAGAATCAAGAGTCGGGGGTGAGGGTCAGGCTGTAGTATGAGGAGGAGACCTTTGCAGTTCCTTTCCTATATTGTGGTGTTTGCGACGGGCTGCAGTACCTCACCTATCATAANCTATCTGTCTGATATCAGCTGTGATTACTGTGGGTTAGCCTAGAATAGGGCCTGGGCCAGGCACTGCCAGAGACCTTGCCTTAATTCATTATCTCCTGGTGAAAATCCAGGGGGCCTGACAGTTCTTTCCATTTCACAGATGCAGCTCAAAAAAGTAAATAAAAGAGCTGTGATTTGAAGTTGCTTTAAATCCAAAGCTGGAACATCTACGAAACTAGAGTCAGCTAACATTTGAAATAATTATTTTAATTTAATTATAACAACAATAATTTAAATTAAAATAACGGCTACCTTATTTGAGACACTGACTTCTTCAACAAATACTTATGCCAAATACTGTACTCAATGCTGGTGACACAGCAAACAGTCCAGGTTACTTTTGAAACAATGAAAACAAGCTGAAAGCTTAAAGAGTCATTTGTGGGGATTGTCTGATTCTGAATGCTGGAGGAAGTTTATAATTCTAGAATGCCTCATATAAAGGTATCTGTTCATCTATTACCTGTGCTGGGTATGGCCTTGGGCAATGGCAGATTCTCTGAGTTTTCAGAGAAATTTTCCCATTTTATACCAGAGATAATAATCCCTCAAGGATTTGGGGAAATGTTTCGTGGAAACTTACTGAGTTATATTTTGCTGGTACCCAAGAAATCTGTTATTTCCCATCTGGGAGGGCAGTAGAAAGGCAACAAAGGTGAATTCTACTGGAGATTGAGGAAGACCACAGGCAGGTAGCAGAAAGGTTGGGTTGTGATATAAAGAGGAGGCACCTCCTGCTCCCCAAGGGAAAAGCATGGTCTGCTTTCCCACCCCACCCCCAGCTCCCAGTGTGAAGAGTGGAAGACAACTGGGAGAGAGTAAGAATGGAGACGTTTACTTCCACCCCTACAATAGAATTTAGGAAAGGAAATCCAGTAAGTGAAAACTTATTATGACTACCGTCCCTTCTGCCTTCTCCTCTCCTCATCCAGGTTCCATACAAGCATTCATTGTTGACCCACTTTGGCTACCTCCTTTATCGTAGTGCAAGGAGACCCTGGACTCTCAACATAGACCATCTTATGTACCAGGTGGCATGAGCTAGACCAAAAGAGACTCTAACTCTCAGCTTCTTGGACAANGGATTACCTTGACTTCTTAACATTAAACCATAAAAGATGCAAAGATAAAGGCAGTCCTGAGACCAAGATAGAGTGATATTTAGATAGACTCTGTCTTTGTATTCAATTGATGCTTCGGACTCTTCAAAGATATGAGCTAGCAAACCTAGATACTTCTCCAGCCCAATGACCAAGCACAGTAAATGGTGGAGGAGTGTTTCAACAAAATCCATGAACAAACGTCTCCTCCTGCTAGACTGAGCACATCTCCTCTCATGCTGTTAGAATGTGTAAGTTCACAGCAGCACACCAGAGCCTGCCTTTTTCCTGTTGAGATCTGCTTTTTGTCTCTGCTGTTATTTGCTTCTCTCTTTGGTTGTAATGATATCATACTTGTTCCTTCATCTCCTCTTTCTTGTTTGCTCATACTTAATATTCACGCTTGTATTTCTGATCCCTGAAAGATTGGCCCTACCATTTCCTTAATTTCCCTTCTAGATCTCTCGCTTCAGNGAATGCTCCCTCAATATTTTCCTCCAGATTACCCAGCACTCTATATAATGTGGTTTATTATGTAGTGATTTGGCATACATGGTTTTCAAAACTCCCGTGGACATGATTCCGTGTAGTGAGAGTAAATACGTGTGGTCAAGACTCCCTCTCCACAGTNTTTGGTTTACTCTGCTTTACTCTGTCTTCCTTTTCAAGGTCATATGTTTGTCAAATTTTCTGCACCATCACCCTCTNGATGATCTATTGCTTTGTCTATTTCCACCACTTTCCCCCAACATCACAATTTTATCTAGACTTTCATATTTTGTACAGAACTTCTCTGGGATGGTCTTTTCAATCACTATCTGTTCCTTAANCAATATTACATAGCTTTGGCTTTCACTGGACACTGACCAGCATAAATAATCTGTACCCTGGGATCTTTGGTTGTTCTTATTTTCATATTTCTAGAAAGNTGATCACAGGAAAAGTATCACAAGCAGAATGATGAAAGTAGAAAGAGGAGAGGAGGGAAAAGCCGTCATCCNAAGATCCAGGGAATGCAGAATTGAGAGGGGTTTGTGAGGCTCAAGCACCAAGAGTTGTGAGCACTTGTGATTTACAGTTTTCTTCTACAGTATAATTTGGGAGCACTGTTTTTTTGTTTTCCATTTTGTTTTTCATTTTTCCTCCTTGAGAAACAGTGACAAGATATTGCCTTTAGACTGAATAGCTGAGAAGTAGTTCAAGAACCTGTTGACTCTGGCCAAGGAAGATCCATGAGCATACTATACATTGTCTGATTATCTGACCTCTGACTTTGCTATCTTTTCTAACTGAGGACTATATTCAGAATAAAAAAAAAGACATCACAGGGAACTAATATCTGTTATTCACTCCCGTGATTGCCTTTTGTTACAGCTTGGTTTTCTTGGATCCATTTCTTCTTCCAGTATATATTCAGAAGAAGGCACTGAAGTAAATGCTCCTGGACTTCACAGTACTTTGGGTAGTTTTGGTGTCTGAACCTAAATGCTAACACACTTTCTCATGAAAGTCCTTTCTGGTAGGACAGGTGGACAGCTTGCTTCCTTAANACTGTGGTCCACTGGNGGATGTCCTTACCTTTATCTCATGGCTAAAGAGCCACATGCCTGAAGAAGCTAATCAAGGTGCCATTGGACTCTTGNTTCTTCATATGGTAGATCTGAAGCATTGGGATCTGTCCACTGTTTTCAAGACAACCAGTTTTAAATGGCTGTCTGAATGGAAGCAGATTCATTAAGAGAACATGGCTATTCCTAGATCTTCCTCTGGAAAACCCACTCTATTCCAGCCTTTTCTGTGATCACAACCACCACCCATATAACGCCACCCAGGACCTGATACAAGAAGAGGGTGAGTGCTGAGGACCTATGATGCCAGAGGTCTTTTCAGGAGGAGCGGAAGGTTAAATGGTTTTCAAAATTACACTGAATGTGACNTTCCTTTTTTACTCTCCTCTTCTGAAGAATGCACAGTGGAGGTTTCCTGGAGCTGTGTGACTTAAGATTTGCTACCAGCCTTAATGAGGAAGCAGATCTGAGACTCTAAGTGCCTTCTGGTAAGGCATTCCTTAAANAGACTTGCTAAAAATGCAACCCAGTGCCACACTTCTCACTATTTTGTTTGGGGATAAGTACAGTTAATTTCAATAAAACATTATTTATGTAGCATCATCAAATACATTAGTAAATACACTTTTCCTAACCTAATAAATATTAGTCGATATAGACCATAAAAACAAACACTGNGGGGAGTCCTAACTAGCCTTACAATGGTATGAAGACATCTGAGGAACAAAAGGGAAGTGCAGTCATGACAAGATGTTTCCATTATCCCACAGTATCCAAGCATTTCCCTTACACTTCCTCAGCTACTCTTATGCCCATCCCAGCACATATCTACTTTTATCTGGACTTCACAGATGCTGGTGGGAGCATTACATTGAATACTACACGTGCAGGGGTCTTAAAGATGAATATGCCNAAAACAATAATCTTGCATTTGTGTGAACCAAGGTAAGCAATGCTTCTCAGAAAGGAATGTTGCAAAAAAAAACCCAAGTAT
>LZPO01087510.1:53215-64828 GCA_001675575.1 Neotoma lepida | reverse complement strand
GAGGCTAGAAATATACCCACAGATATCTAAACACTGTTTTTTGACAAAAATTCAAAACAGTTCACTGAATAATTTTAGTTGATTATGCTTGAATAATTGTATATCCCCATGCAAAGAACAATAAAAAGAATTTTAACCCATATCAAAAATATTATACCAAAATTANCTCAAAGTGAACTAATGACCTAATGTGAAATTTGAATCTCTAACATGTCAAGAAGAAAACTTTCATTGTCTTGGCTAATATTTAGTTCTTAATACAACACCTAACTCAATAAAGCTCCAAGTGATAACATGGACGTTTTAAAAAATGTAAAACTTTCTCTTCAAAAGGTATGAGGAGATGGGTGGTAAAATGGTGGGCTAGATATGACCATATATCATTGTATATATCTGTGAAATTCTTAGTAATAAAGAAAAATTNAGAAAATTTAAAAATAAAACATTAAAAACAAACTTTCAAAAGACAAATTATAGAATGGAAGAAAATATTTATGAGTTATATATCTGATAAAGGGGTTGTATCCATAAGATATGAACCACTCTCAAAAGTAAAAAAAAAAAATCAATAATAAAAAGGGTAAATATTTGAGGAGACTACTTAAAAAAATATTCAGTCAGTAAATAGACACATGGAAAGTTGTCCATTATTCTTTAGGGAAGCATTAATTGGCACAAGAAAAACAAGTAAAGATGTTTCCTGACTTAGTAATTATTCTGCTTGCAATTCTNAAATTGATAATGCTGATAAGTGATATATATTCAGGAGAACTAAACCTCAAATTGACCATTGATCTTTTCTTGGGCTAGCAATATGCAGTATCATGTGCTTTCATGATACGGGACAGCATCACAGAACCAAAGCTCCCAGGCAGCACAATCTACAGTGTGTTGCGCTGCTGAACTCTGGTGTTCAGTGGTTAGGTGTACTAAACGTACTTGGAACATAACATATTTTCAATTTATAATGTATTTGGGGGATGGAAGCTCAATGTACATCCACAAGTATCTGCATACTCTATGTTCATGACTAAAACTAAAAAGACTGACCATACCAATTGCTGGCAATGAAGTGGGTAAACTAAATTCCCCTCCTTCACAGAGAAGAGTGCAGCAAGCTATGCCCACTTGTAAAAAGCAGATGGGAAGTTTGAAAAAGTTAACTATAAGCTTACAGTATGATGAAGACTTTCCACTCATAAGTATTTACACATTAAAAATAAAAACATGTATTTTCACAGACTTCCTTACGAATATCTATAGCTCCTTTACTTTTAGTAGGTTAAACTCAAAGCAACTCAAATGGTCATCAATAGGCAAAAACATAAACCTATCTTCTCCCACATAAGTAGTATTCCACACTACTCAGCAATGAAAAAGTGAACTGAACTGTCATCATATACTACAGAATAAGTAAATCACCACATACTTATCCTGAGTGATTAGGAACACTGCAACTCAGTTCATATAGATGATGGAAACAGCAACAGAAAACAGATCAACATATAATTACCACACAGGGAACTTGTTGAAAACACATTGTGTGGCGTCTGCTGGTGTGTGTGTGTGTGTGTGTGTGTGTGTGTGTGTGTGTATGTATATATGTATGTGTGTATACATAAATATATTTATGGGAGCAAATACATACACACATATATATGGAGCAAAGTAAAGGAGAAAAGAAGCGTCACTAAGAAGCCTTGGATGGAAACTTCACTATCTTGATTGTGATGATTGAACCATGAAGGCTATGTCAAAATGCACCAAATTACATACTTAAACTACAGCAATCTACTGAATTTCAATTACACCACTGAAAAAGGTGTAATTTCTGTGATATTCCCACATAAGAGCCAGAGGATAGAGGAGCACTATAAAAGGCTGCCTTCCAAATCTGACATGACCATAGTCATGAAGACACAGTAACCATGATGATGGACACAGCAGCTTGACTACCTACACAGATCTGCACACACACAAGTGCATGAATGTAGTAGGAGAAGGAGTTGGCAGAGGAAGGGGTTCAGCAGAAGTGATGGGGACAAGAGAAAGTACCGGGGAACACATCACAATACATTGTATAAATCATAAACTGTCAAAACTTTAGAAAATATTTTAAAGATGATGTAATTTTCTAATCCTAATTATTATGGCATCTTTGAGAGATTTATTTTAACAAATAATTTCAAATACTATTTTATTTTTAAAATGTTTTCATGCCTATAGCAGGCTAAGCACTTGATTAATTTTTACTTATATACTGTGGTGAAAATTAAGCACGGAAGCACACATGGGCCCGTTCTTAACCACCTTACAGACTCAAAGGGAACCAANTAAACCTTCAAAGAAATGTGCAAATTAACAATTATGATAATTTTATGAATGTGAGTAAGAGTGTGTGGGAAAATATACTCTGTCATTCACTTCAACAATTACATGTTGTTTTATAAAGAGCATATTAGCACAAGAGTTCACAATCACTCTATGANTAGCTATAGTCATGCTGCCCATGAGTTCTTAAGTAACACAGATTCTGNATTTGTGCATTGCTGACTTTGATTAATCTTTAATTAAGATAGACTTTTGCTTTCACACAAAAGTTTTATGCTATTACAGTTTCACAGTTAAAGNATACTTAAAAGTATGCATTTCCGTTACTTCAACAGTAAAACAACATCTCCTGATTGGGTAAAGCGTTGGGGGATTACTTAGGTTTTCTTCAACTTTATTTCTATTTCTCCACAATTTCCTGCCCCTTCATATCTCAGAGGGAAAGCTCTCTGAAATATTAAATACGTGATCTCTTTCAAATGCTTTAGNGCTTCGGTTTTGGTCTTTATTCTTGATATTTGTTGACTTTACAAAGAGACACATTGTTCCTTTTTGTTACTATCAGAAAAAGTCTTTAGAGATACAGAGTAAAAGTAATGTGAGGGAAATGGGAAAAGTGGGATGTTATGTGAGGGTTTGAGAGGGATGTCACCCACAGTCTGATCATTTAAATACTTGGTCTCACNTGTGGTGGCTGTTGGTGGGGGGGCGGAGGGGGCAGGAGGTGTGTACTTTCTGGAGGAAGTATGTCACTGGGGGTGGGCTTTGAGGTTTCAAAAGATTCTTTTCGCTTCAAATTGGCTCTCTACTTCCTGTTTTCTGTTTCAGATGTGACCTCCCAGATGCTGCTCCAGTCACCCCTCTCATGATGGTGAGGAACTCCTATCCCTCTGGTATGATAAAGCCAACATATACCCTTCCTTTCCTAAGTTGCCTTGGTCATGCTGTTTTATGACAGCAATAGAAAAGTAACCAGTCCCGGGTGTTAATTGGGAGGGGGAAGGGAGATCAGCACAGAAAGAGAGCGTAGGAAGAGGGTAAAAGAATAGCAAGGATATCTGAAAATGTCATAAAGATCGTATTACTCTCTACCTCAAAATACTTATAATATATATGTCTATGTATAGATATACATATTACATATACACACACATATGTAGTTTAAATGAAATTTTCTCATCTGAGCTGACAATGATCCAAAAAGCCACAGACTAACAGAAGCCACAGTACTAGGCATAAAAATAAGAATTCTCTATTTGAGTTGTTAGTTGGGGTTATCCAAGAGACTTCTAAAATATTTTATTATTATTATTATTATTATTATTATTATTATTATTGCATTAATATCTTTTTATGGCATAATGCAGTACTTTATACAGTAACTCATTTGAATGTAAATAATCCCTAACTACATTCTAAATATTTATCCTTATACCCACAGATAAATGTATTTCTCACTCCTCAACAAAGAACTTTCTCTTTGCAATGGGTGGAGACTGTTACAGAAAACCACAATTGATCAGGATGTAGAGAACAAGTGGTCATCTGGTGCTCAGCCAAACTGATAGATCTACAACACAACTCCTTCACCCAAGGCTCAGGCAACATTGCCCAAGAGTGGGCAGAAAAGTTATTAAGAGCCAGAGGAACAGGCTCTTAATCTCAAGTGTGAGATTACACTTCTCATACAAATGTCAGGGAAGCTATACCCATGATACCTCAATAACCTGGCTGCTTAAACACGGGTAACACCAAGAGACACACTAACATGGAAAGGGGGAAACACATGGGGACCCAATCCTAAACAAAGAATTGTGGCCAACTGAGTAATATGGAGAGCTGCAGAAAATAGTGTTCCCAGGGAAAAGACCCCTAGTTTGTTACCCAATGAAAAGTGGTCAGTCCTAAAATCATATATATGCAACAAACATTGCACAGACTGAACAGGTTGTACTTACGTATTTAGGAAAACACACACACACACACACACACACACACACACACACACACACGTGCGCGCGTGCACTTAAAATAACAACAGCTGAATCACACCCAGAAGCTGAAAATTCAGTGGTTGCTAGTCCAGAAGCCTGGTGCCTCAGCAGTCCCAGTCAATACAGAAGACTTGGACGGTTCATGGAAAACCTCTGATCCTTAGTCTGGTTCTGATATCTGCAAAGGAAATCAGCAGTGGCAGCCACAGGGAAAATCAACTGAGTACCAAATGAGAAGGTCAAGCAAGCAAACAGAATGGTGTTCCTTGTGCCATGCCTTTTTTGTTCTGGATGCTATTCACAATTGGGGTGGGTCTTTCTGCATCAATTAAGGCAATCACATCATGTTTCAAAGTTCTTCCTGCAGGTTCTTCGGGTGAGGTTCCACGCTCAAGTGATTCTACTGTGTAATCCATTGGCCTTAAACTCAATCATGATAACTATGCCCTCTGAGTTCTTAGCTGAATTCTAAAGCACTGTCTTTATGTTCTTTCACCCCTAAACATCTCAAAGTGAATTTCAAAAACCAAATGTCATTTTCTTGCACAACCACCATTACAAAAGTTGATCATATTACTTAATATCATAAATTATGTGATAATTCTAATATTTGATCTAGTTTGTATTCAAACTTGCAAAACTGATATACTTCCAGAAATGCTTTTCAACTATTGGTTTGATTAACTAAAGCTTAAATAAGGCTCTTGTATTTTCATATACGTCTTGAGTGTCTTACAAAAGTCTCAATATAAAATATAATATATTTTTATATAAATATAAAAGATCCTCTCTTCATTAAGTTTTTCTGCTAAAATGTTGAGGAGACTGANTCCATTTCATGTTTTGCATTTCCCTGTTTCTCTTGATATTGTTTCCTTGTCACTTGTAATTATTGTGGAGCCAGAATTAGCACTGTAGTTGCTGAAGTTTGTGATCAAATTTCATCGATGGAGCTGTAGCTTCACCCTACCTGACTTTAGAAGGACCTATACCTATGAAGGTGAGGGCCCATGTGCTCACAGAATTTCTACATTGCACACATTTCTATCCAAAGGTTTTGATGACCACTGCCTAATGTAGTTAGTTTCTAGGAGTTGTGAATTGTGACATTTTTACAGTCCATCTGTATAGATTATCAGGTTTACACAGAAAAACTCATTCACTGAGAATATTGGTTCTTTCTTAAGTAGTTAATGCTGCCAAGGTGATGCANGCTTAGTCCCTTGCTTTCATCATCAGTTTCAGAGAAATTAGTTCACACTTTAGCAACCTCTAGCAACATGGTTTGTTTTTATTCTCCTCTTCATATCACAAATCAGTCATTTTTTTTTTTATTTTCAGTGTCTGGTTATCTCACGGAAGCTCATGCCACATGCTTTGCTGTGGGAGCCCATGTCCTGGCTGTGTGCCTTGACATAACCCCATTTGTCTTCCAGAATTTCTTTGAGTTTCGTACCAATCCTATGTTTCAGAATCTTCTTGTTCATTTCCTATAATACTCCTAGGTTCTTTTTGGAAGTGAATGGTATTTATGTCATTTCAAAGGTCAAAGCTAGAAAATACATCTGCTTTTTGAAGGGAGAAAAAAGAATAAGGATGTTTACTCTGATATTCCCAATTCAAATTTTAGTATCAGAGATTTGTCCTGATTTCTTTTTTTTAAAAAAAAGATTTATTTATTATGTATACAGAAGAGGGCACCAGGTCTCATTACAGATGGTTGTGAGCCACCATATGGTTGCTGGAAATTGAACTCAGGACCTCTGGAAGAACAGTCAATGCTCTTAACCTCTGAGCCACCTCTCCAGCCCCGTACTGATTTTTTTATTTCACATTTACATTTCTAACATTTATATTTCTTATGAATAATATTTTGCTTTATAATGACATTTAAGTAATTGTGTGCTATTTTATTACTGAATAAATGTTAAATAGTTCCCAAAATGAAATGTAAAATTCCTATTAATTCTACATTCATTTATTTATCAATCAGAAGCAACGCCATCATTTTGAAATGACTTCCATTTGTGGGAAGCTTAGATTTTTTTCTCTGTGAATGGTTTTGTCTCATATTATTAGTGTATGTTGTTTGAAGCATCTTTCTCTGTGATCATATCCAACACTGAGTGACCTTTTAAGTCTATTGGTCCCTTTACTCCAGGTGATTTTCTCTACACTTGGACTTGGCTCGGCTGTGGGTCTGTGTTCAGGAGAAGGTTCCCTCCCACAGCCATGGTTATTGTTTGTGGAGGCACAATGGTCCTGTAGGATTTGAGGATAANAAAACCACTTTAGTGCCAACATTCAGAACTTAGGTATGAGAATTCAGAAAACGTGGGAGTCCCCATGCAAACGAATGTTTGAGTGAAGTGTGTCTTCTCTGACTAGGAGAAGCATTGTTCTCAGAAAACCTGCNGCTGTGTTGATGAGTGTGATAGCTGGGTCTCTACAGAAAAGAAAAACCNCATGAACTGAAGCAACAGTTAACAGCATGTTTTAAATATAAACTTAGTCTGATTGGAAAGAAAAGGGAATATTTGGGAAACAAATAAAAAGAAAATGGAANGTTAGCCCCCAGGTTCATGCAAAAACACTGCATAGACTTTTGGATTTGGGAATGAAGTTGGCCTGGGATTTAGATGTCCAGGAACTCAGGAACTGAGCTCTCTAGGCAATAATTGCGAATCAGGACCAGTTCTTGGTACAGCTCATGCCCCAGTTGGTTAAAATATGAAATCACTTTGTTTNCATTATGATGAAAGTTAGTTTGATGAAAGTTGGCCCAAGATTCATGACTTGCTGTGGGCAACTGACACAATTAAACGTAAAAGAACCATAATCCAGCTATTGAAATTCTCATAGGCTAAAAGTCATTTAAATTACTTTTAATTGAAATCTACTTAAATATGTGTGACAAAAAAATTCAGCAACAGAAAAGTCACGAAAAATCATAAACAGGAGATTAAATCCTCATATTCTTTAAATTAAAATCTTATAAAATGACTGTCATAATTAAGCAAAAGAAACAGATTGCTAAATCATAAAGAAGAAGATTGTTGAAACAGAAACCTGTTTCAAAGAAATCAGTTAAAGCCAGTGTGATGGTACGTGCCTTTAATCTCAGCACTCAGGAAAGAAAGGNAGGTAGATCTCTGTGAGTTCCAGGCCAGCCTGGTCTACATAGGGAGTTCCAGGCTAGCAAGGGCAAGATAATGAAACACTGCTTCAATTAATTAACCAATTAACTAATTAAAATCAATTAAAACTAAAATTTGGTGAATAGCTAAATTATAGCAGGGCTTAAGTGGAGAAAGTGAAAAGAGAAAGGGCNAGCAGAAGGGCAGGTCTGTAATGAGAAAAAAAGCTCAAAAAGATGGAGGGGTAGAAATTATCAAAGACTTAAGAAACACGGAACACAGCAAAAAGCACATCTGGCCAACATACATGAACTTTTGCTAGCAAAAGGTGTTCTATGGGAAGAAGAATGTTGGCCATAACTGAAGGACTCAAGAAAAAGTAATAAACAAAACAACAAAACAGTAATGCCTTTAAAATGTCTAAAATGAAATGAATTTGATATTAGAACTATATAAATAAGCAGAGAATCAGAAGAAGGTAAAATATCACCCACAGGAGANCAAAGATGAAAAGATGGTGACATTAAATTCCAAAATACAGTAATTTATAAACTAAGATGGAGATTTGGGTGAAAANTTGTAAAACCTTTTATTATTTGGCACAAGTATATAAATATTGATANTATCTAGAAAACAAGAATGCATGTTAAATTTTTATGGGTAGCTGCTAGTAAATAGCCTATGAGTTCTGAACCAGCAGACAGAAAAGGGGAATACATGAAGGATAACACAGTCATAGACAGCAAGAAAGGAAAGAATGCAAGGAGTATTGTAAGTACCCACCAAAAATGACAGTGGCAATATGTATATTAGTATTTTCAAATGCTAATCAAATGATTNATTAATAAAATAATATTAGAAATTATAAAATATTTGGAAGTAGCAATGAAATTATCAGCTGAGATCAAGGTGTAAATATAGCTGACATATTACTTAGAAGACTTTATAGCCATGGATACAGTCCCACAATTCCCACCACTTGGTATTAGAGTCCTTNTGTAATCTTGTCCACTTCAGTATGTGAAATAGGGCTCATGACTTGCTTATCACAAATGGAATATGACACATGTCATGAGAAGGATGTCAACAGTGCTGGAATATTGTGTTTTAACACTGTCTTCTGCTATGCTTTCTTGTGCCTTCTGTTGAAGTTACTTGAAAAGCTGCCCAGTGGTAATAATAGGAAGGCAGACTTCAACCAAGCATCAGAAATGAACCNCTAAGGCTTCAACTCAACAATACCAGAACTGAGGTCTGTCCACAACCACAGGAATGAANCTGGAAGCAGATCCTTCTGGCCAAGGCTTACCATGTCTGCAGTCTGGGCTGGTACATTGTCAGCAGCTGCTCTAAAGCTTCAATAAGCCCGAGGACTCAACCAAGCCAAGCCCAGACTCCTGGCCACAGGGACTAGGACATTGTTGCTTTAATCCACTGAGTTTTGTTTTATAATAATTACAAGTAATTTAATTTTTTATTTGAAAAGTGTAAGCTAAGAATTAAACTGAAGAATTTAAAAGCTAGAAAAGGAAAGAAGATAATAAACTAAATGAAAGTCAAAGAAAGGAAACAACAAAGGAAGTAAAGGTTAGGGGACATGAACAAAATCAAACAATGAACAGGAAAACCAATTACAANAGACACAAAAGAATATTTTAAGAAAATACCTGAGAAAGCTGTACTCCATTGCNTTAGAAAACTTAAAAGAAATGGACAAATTTCTAGGTTCAGCTGAACCATGAATGTTACTCCAGAAGAGATCAACAACTTAAAAAGAACCTTAACAGTAAAGAGGTAGGATAAGTAATTAAAACTCTCCCAGCTAAAAACAGTCCAGGTCCAGACTGATTCCCAAGAGAATTCTACCAGATTTTCAAAGAACTACAACCAATACATCTCAAATGATAAAAAAGAGAGAGAAGCAGAAGGATCATTCTCAAGTCCTTTTATGGAACCAATATTACTCTAACATCCAAACCAGGCAAAGTCATAACCCCAACAGAAAACTGTAGGCTAATATCCCCAGTGAACAGTAATGAAAAAAAAATCCTCAATGAAATACTGGTAAACAGAAAACAGGCATATATCAAAAAGGTCATCCCCCGTGATTAACTTGCTTTTATTTGATATTCAGGAATGGCTCAAAATATTTAAGNCAATGAATGTAATAAGCCATCTAAGTGGAATTAAAACAAGATTTACACNATCTTAATAGATACAGAAAAGATTTTTGACAAAACTCAACATTTCTTCATTAAAATAAATCCTAGAGAAAGTAGGACAGGAAGATAATTACCTCAGCACAATAGAAGCTATATACTTGACAAACCTATAGCCAGTATCATCCTAAATGGAGAAAAACTTATAACAATATCATTAATATCATAAATGAAACAGGATTGTCAACTATTCTCCTTTTTATTTATTTTATTTTATTATTTTATGTGCATTGGTGTTTTGCTTGCACTTTTGTCTGTATGAGAGCATCAGATCTNTGGAACTGGAGTAACAGACAGTTGTGAGCTGCCATGTGGGTGCTCNGAATTGAACCTGGGTCCTCTGGAAGAAGATTCAATGCTCTTAACAGCAGAGCCATCTCTCCAGCCCCACTATTCTCATTTTCAATACAGTGTTTGGTGTACAAGCTAAAGCAATAACACGGAAGGAAATTAAAGAGATACAAATGAGAAAGGAAGAAGTCAAATTATCCCTATTTGCAGGTGCTATTATATTATATATTTGAGATCCCCAAACTCTATTCACTTCTAGAAATTATTGGCATTTTCAGCAAAATGGCAGAATAAAAAATTAACTTACAAAAAAGTAGCCTTTCTATATGCTAATAACAAATAGGCTGAGAATGAGATCATGGAAACACTTCCATTCATAATATCCTCAAAAAATTGAAAGGAAATACCTAGGAATAAACATAACCAAGATGTAACAGATCTCTACACTGAAAACTGAATATCTGAAGAAAGATTTAGATACTAGATCATGGAAATACCTGCCATGCTCATGGTTTGATATAATTAGTATTGTCCAAATGACCATCCTACCAAAAGCAATTTAAAGAGTCAAAGGAATACCAATCAAAATCCATCCTCTTGATATTCTCCACAGAAATAGAAAAAATCCTAAAATTCATATACACTTCAAGATACATTAGTGAACTTATTGTTGTTTGAATCTTAAATGGCCTTATTAATAAAAAACCCAGAGCCAGATATTGGGGTGAAAGCTGAAAGATCAGAGAAGCCACAGCCACCACCTATTACCTCGCCAACTCCATGAATCCTCTGACTGAAATACTCTGAGTCTTCACTGGAATGGGTCTCAGCTGAACTGTTTTATTTCCTGTTTTCTCATGCCTTATATACCTTTTTCCGCCCTGCCGTCACTTCCTGGAATTAAAGGCATGTGTGCTTCCCAGTACTGAGATTAATAAAGGTGTATGCCACCACTGCCTGGCTCTGTTTCCAGTGTGACCTTGAGCTCACAGAGATCCAGAGGGATCTCTGCCTCCCAAGTGACAGGATTAAGGATGTCTGCCACCACTGTCTGGCTTCTGTGTTTAATCTAGTGGCTGGCTCTGTCCTCTAATCCTCAGGCAAGCTTTATTAGAGAATACAATATATCATCACAGTATATCACCACACTTTATTACTATAAATAACATGGTACTGTAGGAGAAAGTTTTGTCCAGGTTCTGCCAGGCCCCATGGTCCCACAGCCATCTTATAAAATAATTACTCAGAGGCTTATATTAGTTACTACTACTTGGTCATTAGCTCAGGCTTATTACTGACTAGCTCTTGTACTTAAACTCAGCCCATTTCTATTAATCTATATATCCCCACATGTTCCATGGCTTTACCTGCATCCTATTACATGTTGCTCCTTGAGCAGCTGGCTGGTATCTCTTAACTCAGCTTTCCTCTTTCCAGAATTCTTGTCTGCTTATCCCACCTATACTTCCTGCCTGGCTACTGGCCAATCAGCATTTTATTTATCAACCAATCAGAGCAATACATATTCACAGCACANAGAATGACATCCCCATCACTTCACTGAACTCTCTATGGCTACTCAGTGTGAATGGACTTATGTAGTCAGATGTTCCCCTCCCACCTGCCTGTTCCCAAATATCC
>LZPO01087510.1:21439-37823 GCA_001675575.1 Neotoma lepida | reverse complement strand
GCTGAAAGATCAGAGAGACAAAGGAACAAGCCATCTCTTACCTCTAGGACTCCTCAGTCTGAAAAGCTTTCCTCGGCCGAAAGACTTTAGTTCCTCTCTCCTCATNCCTCATATACCTTTCTCCACCCAGTCATCACTTCCTGGGATTAAAGGCATGTGTGCTTCCCAGTACTGGGATTGAAGGTGTGTGCCACCACTGCCTGGCTCTATTTCTCTCCTAGACTGAGTCAATCTCATGTAATCCAGGGTGGCTTGTTCTGTTCTCTGATCTTCAGGCAAATTTGTTACGGTACACGATATACCACCACAATCTTGGAATAAATCTAACCAGGAAAGTGAATGACTTGTACAGTGAACTTGATCATTCTTTATGGACCAGGATATGAGGAGAGGCTTTGTAATAGGGTCAGAGTAAAAAACACAGAAACTCTCAGTCTGATAGAACTAAATTGGAAGAATACTCTTTAACCATTGGGTGATATGCAGATCCAGAAAAATATTCCAACTGATAAACATGAAAGGCAAATGTCAAATATATATGTATTTATGTGTGTGTGTATATATATATGTATATATATATATGTATATATATATATACTTTGTGCTTTCTTCTATTATGTGCTGTCAGCATACCTGGACCGGAATATTCTATGAATGGAATCAATATCAATAAAATGTTGAAGGATTTAGAAGTGCACTCATACATTTAAGCAACAAAAGGACTATTAAATGAGAATTAGATTCCATAAATACTTCGTTTCAAAAACTCTATTTATGCCTCTATTTCCCACATTTTAACCAAAATTAATCAGTCCATACAAGGTTGTCAATCACTGTTAAAAACAGGTTTCTTAGATGGGTCCAAGCTCACCTGCCCCTTATACTCCTTGGTTTCATTGCTACGATTTGTTTACTTTTCCTTTAGGAAAATGAATGACACAGGAGATACCCTACTAGAAACTGTGCCAATACCTCTCAGTCATGAGAAAGAACTTGGACTTTCCCTTTGCACCCCCAAGGACTGAGTGTTAATTTGTTTATTTTCCCATTTATTTCAAGGTCAACTTCCCATTTGAACCTAGTTCTCGAGTCTGGCCTCATCCTTCCTCTTGCGGCAACTATAAAAGAAGGGTACAGCCATTGTCTATACCACACCTTAGATATTTACGTTTAAAAGAAGTTGATGAAGTTAAGTATTTTTGTGCCCTCATCAGATTTATGTTCCTATAAACTTTCACATGTAAATAAGAACAAAGAATACTTGTAAAATGTTGTAAGACTCTGTAACCTTGAACAACCCATTTGTTGTGTCTCAACGATCTTTCATTTTAGCATCTCTAAAACTGGGATGCATCTCAAAATTAAAGTTGTCATAGTTTAACAGGCAGGTTTTATCTTTCCCTAGTGTGCTTTGTAATTAGTTACAGATTACATTCTATGAAACAATAATTCTGAGTATAATCACTTTTTTGTATCATTGTATAGAGGAACTGAAAGAAACAACATATTTATTACAAACATGAGGAAGGTAATAATAGGTCTTGAATTTAGTGCTGGGGTATCAAATTCAACCCTTGAACTTATTTACCACAATAATAACAATCAGAGCAGTCAGATGCTGTGAAAAGCAAAGGTTCGTGAAAGGATCTCTTGTCCAAATATAGACAAGCACAAAAGCCACATAGTGTCTATAGTAGATCACACCTTTGCCAAGGGTTTCTATCCTCTTCTCTTGAACCTTTGCCCCAGCAGACTTACTCATACATCCATCTATGAATGTCCTGTTTCTTTATCATTTACAATCACCCACTTTTGTCTTAAAACACATCTCTAACTACTCAGATTTAGTATATAAAATTGTCCTGTAACAAGACACTTCCCCANTCATTGAATCCAAACACTAGTAAATTATTTCACCGGCATTGTTTGAATAAGATCACTCATATCTTAGAAACCAAAATGATCTTTCAGTTTCTTCCTTTTTAATGTTATCTGCCTGGTGAGTGCATACAAACAAACATTGAATGTACTTAAGTGGAATATCAAACAGAGTCAACTCACTGTTGTTTTGTTACCTATTTATTCAATGGCATGGAGAATGGACTCACAGAAGATAAGCACAGGCTGAACCATCAAACTCCACCCCCTAGCCCAGGCCCGTATGTTTAGGCATATTTAAACTCAAATAAAATTAACAGAAAGACAGATGTTATCAATAACTTAAAAAATAACCATGATACCTTAGGGTGAGGAAATGCCTAGAAATCTTTCATTTGTGAATAACTTTAGTCCCAAAGTTACACTTCAGACTGTTCCAGAATAGTCTTATTACAAAGACACTTATTTGGGATACACTTCATAGAAATGTATATATTATCATCTCNAAGACAGATTAGGTTGGAAGGCTCATAAAATTGAATGATATTGTGATATTATTTCACTATATTCATCAGTATTTACTTTTCTGAGAGCAGGAATCTGAACATAGCCACAGCTCTCTTTTTCTGTGTAGCTTCACCACTTAGTACATTGGCAGATCCATGGCACTGAGCAAGCATAGAAACAGAGCAGATATGATTTGATATTGCTCTCTTTATATGTGAAGTCATTTGGAAATCAAATACTATTTGTAGGAGGAGAGAGTTGAGGTGGTCACGGGATACAAAGTTGTAGTTAGATAAGGAAAAGAAGCAAGGTGACGACAGTCAATAATCATGTATACTTTAAATAGCTAAAAGATTTTAATTGTTAGCACAAAACTGACAATTATTTGAGATTATGGATTGCTAAATACATGGTTTGATTGATCACTCTCCAATGTATCCATGCACTGAAATATTATATTGCACCCACAGATATCTCTAATTATTGTTTATTAACTAAAAATAAAAAGTTTTTTAACGTAAGCATACTTTAATCATAGAAGGTCTGTTTTTAGAAAGAACAAATCACCAATGTAATCAGCAATTCACTCTCCTAGTTAAATAAAAATTTCTTGGCTAAAATTCATATATTTTAAGACAGTCAATATTGGCAGAAGCTTTTCCTAGTATCTACTATATTCAGTTTGCTTGGTTGTCTAAAACAAAATGGAAATGATTCAAATAAATGTCAAGAGATCCATGCTAGGTTTCAACCACTTTTCTNTAATCCTAACTTCTAGGTCTAGAAGTCCCTTTTCTTCCTGCCTCCTGGAACCACTCTTCAATTTCAAAACAAGGTAACTGCAATATTTCTGACATGTATCGAATCATAAGTAGTTAGCCTTTCTTGGGATTTTAGAAACTTTCAGAGGGTCTTCACAAGTTCTTGGCATCTCCTGTTCTGGACTATGCTCCTTCTGAACTTATTATATTCTTGATACTCAAAGGTCAATGTCTGGATTGCTGTCTTTTCTCTTAAAATACTCATCTGATCCTTTACGCTATCTCCCTTCCTTTGTTTTCTCAAAGGACCACTAACCATAACACTGTGCATAGACATAAACATGTTTTGAAGATTTAGGCTATCCAAAGCAAATTATGCACAGGAAGGTTAAAATTGACAGCCTTATAAAACTGGATACTAGGCATCGATGTGCTGGGGGATTCAAAGGTCATCTGTACTGAGGATCATTCTGCGGGAGTCTTTCCTCCCTGCAGACTCCAGATGCTTCCTTCTTTCTGAGGGTTCCTCCTCTTAGCCTAACGTATTGTTTCCATCCCGCTTTTCCTGCCTTCCACTTCTGACTCTAAGCTTGGAGTCTTGAGCCTTCCATTCAAGGGAAATAATGTCACTTACTTTGTNATATAAAAATATTATTTCCTTATTGGCCTGGACCTTACCTTTTTACACTGTGCCCAACAGATTTTAGTACTATGTGCACTATTGTGCTCTACAAAAAGAAAATTGTACCCTAAAAGGAATCCTTCCTTTCTTCTAGTCCTGACAGGTTAAACTGAAAAGAAAATGAAAGAAAANAAAAGATGGAAATGGAGAAGGAAAGGAAGAGTGAGAGACAGGAAGAAGGAGGAGAAAAAAGGGGAGAGAAGAGAGGAGCAAAAGGAGAAAAAGAAGAAATTAATCACATCTTCTCAATAAAGTTGTCAGTAAGGAACCTATTTACCACAGATCATCATGGAGAAGGAGCACACACTCTGAAATTCTCTCTAGAATTGAACAGCACTCAGAAGAAATGAAAAATTTACCCAAACTGTATAATTTTCTATCCCTGAAGTGTGATCTTTAAAATCTGCTTTGAAATTCATCAGCACAGACAGCAGGATGAAAATGAATGCATGTGTTAATTTTAATCCACACCATAGGGGGTGTCACTTACCCCAGTCAGGAATTTACTCTCAACATAAGATCAACTAGTATTATATTGGAAAGTACACAACATGAGGCTATGAATTTTTTTTTATCCTCAAGTAATTATGCTACTAGTTCAGAGNATTAGAATGGATTTATGTTGGTGAGATTATTGGCTTGGTCATTAGTACAGAGAACACTGGAAATGGTAAAAGTAAGGTAAATGAATCACAAGAGTGTTAAACTGAGTGCAGAACTTTACATGTTTCTAACTCACATGATCACTGACAAGCCCTCAAGCATGCACGGTTTAGTCTTGGAATAAAGAAACCACAGTGACAGAGTGCCTATAAGCATGCACAAGCAAGCCTTTGCATTAAATCCCCTGCTCCATAAAATGGAAAAGGGGGCTGACGGCTGTCAGCTGCCAATTTTCAGGTTAATTATCACTTCACCTTTGGACCATTGCTACAGTTCGCTGTATGAGAACCTCTATTCAAGGGGTTTGTAGATTCTTTTAAAGAAGCAGCAGCAGAACCTTCTTGAATCTCACAAGTGAGTTGTGTGATGGTTTATGTGTCTGCTTGTTTGTCCTCAGACTTGGTTCTCAGACAGCTTTCTCTAAAATAGATCATAGAGGATTAGCTGTGAGCTTTGATTCTAGTACCAATAAATATCTACCAAAAAGAAACTAATAATTGTGCATGAGTCAACAGATTCAGATGAGTAGCCATGCCACAATAATGACAAGCCCCAGGATAGGCTTTACCAAGGAAAGGCTGAATTAGACTCTCTTCAGCAGGAAGGGATGATCACACACAAGAAACAGTTTTATAAAATTGAATGTCTAAGAACCAAGGTATGATCCAGAGCTGCCTGTTTTTTCCCTTTATAATAAGAAATAAAAGTCATATAATCCAAAATTGTTACTTCTACATGGCCAAGGAAGGCACTAGAAAAAAACATAATAGAAAGACATGTTGAAATAAAATATTACTTGAAAACAATAGATGTTAACCAAATGAGCACATAAATGTTCAACAAACATTCTATAAATAGATTAACACCATTTCATCTTATCCATCTTTACATTAGGGGCCCTACTGATAAAGAAGTACCATGTTAATGGCTAATACTTATTGTTTTTTGGTTTTTTTTTAAAGATTTATTTATTATGTATACAGAAGAGGGCGCCAGACCTCATTACAGATGGTTGTGAGCCACCATGTGGTTGCTGGGAATTGAACTCAGGACCTCTGGAAGAACAGTCAGTGCTCTTAACTTCTGAGCCACCTCTCCAGCCCCTAATACTTTAGTTATAAAGTGTCTCTGTGGACCTGGAGAGGCTAAGAGTACTAGTTGCTGTTCCAGAGGACCCAGGTTCAATTCTCATCACCCACATAGTGGCACACAAACATCTGTAATTCCAGTTCCAGAAAATCAAATGTCTTCTGTCCTCTGCAGGCATGCAAATGGTGCACAGACATACATACAGACATACACTTACACACATAATAAAGTGCACTGTCTCAAAGTTGTTACAAATTAGCTAACTAATTAGTAATGAATTAGTAACTAATTAGTAACTAGTTAGCCAACTAAGTAACAAAAGGCTCATTTTTGAAGGCTTGATCCTAAGTACAAAGAACATTCAGAGATAAGCTTTTGGAAGGTCAGTGGATCATGAAGGCTTGCCTTCATCAGTCAGTTAATAAGCTGATATATTTCCACTATCAATCCTGTATTGAGAGGTGGAACTGTGAAGGGTAAGGCTTAGATGGAGGAAGTAGCTTATTAAGAACAAGTCTTTGGAGGATATGATGCTCTTAGCCTTCCTTGCTGTCCTTTGCTCCCTGAAGGCCATGAGGTAGGCAAGTCCATCATGCCACATGTTCCAGCCATGATATTCTACCTTACCATGGGCCCAGAACCAAGAAAGCAAGTGGTTATGGGCTGAAACTTCTGATCCGAGGATCTAAAAGAAACTTTTCATGATTTCACATTGTTTTCTCTAGTGTTTGTTACAGTGATGAGAAAAAAAAAGACACAATGGTCAANGATCCCTCTTCAATTTCAGTCCTATTACAGTGATGTCTCTCTCTAGAAAAGGTATAATGTAAGCTTTGTTACTATTGAATGTTGCAAGCCCAAATCTGTCAATTTAACTTACTGCTTTTGCATTTCTTTTATAATATTATTTGTGTGTGTGTGTGTATGTGTGTGTGTGTGTGTGTACGCACGCACACGTGCACCATGGAACGCATGTAGAGTTCTGAAGAAAATGCTTAAGAGTCAGTTATTGCCAGGCGGTGGTGGCGCACACCTATAATCCCAGCTCTCAGAGGCAGAGGCAGGAGGATCTACGTGAGTTTGAGGCCAGCCTGGTCTACAGAGCGAGATCCAGGACAGCCATGGTGGTTGCACTGACCCTGTCTTGAGAAACTAAATTTAAAAAAAAAAAGGAAAATAAAGGTGTATATATGTACATATGTAATAAAGTATTTATTTTAAAAAAAGAGTCAGTTATTTTCTTCTACCATTATGCAGCTGAGATTAAACTCAGGGCCTCAGGCTTGGTGGCCAGCCCCATACCCTGCTAAGCCATCTCTGCAGTCAACTTTTGCATTATTTCTTGTATTTCTTATTTTTATGCATTTGACACCCTCAACATTAGAACCCAAACATTCAAATACTGGCATTGATTCTCCAGAAGCAAATGCCCATCATAATATCCTTCACGAGCAACCTGCTTTGCTTTGTCCATACTTCTGATAAACATGAGATTCTGAACTACAAATCTTAAAGGAGACTTGAAGATAGTCTAAATGGCCTTCTCCCTTAACCATGAATATTGAAGTAATTCTGTTTGGCCCATTTGTTCAATGGTCATTATTATGAACATCTGACATTGATCCTTATGCTCTATTAAAAAGAGGCACCAAAGTTTTATTTCTACTCAGAAGTCTTTAATATATTTTGGAAAACTTGATTCACATACATAATACTAGAGAAGAGTAACTGAAAAATACTTTAATTGGTGGATAATCTAATTTGGGACTCAAAGGTTTCAGTCATTGAAGATTTTATATATGCTACTGTGTTTCAAGAGTTATAAGCACATAGAAAAGAAAATTATAAAAGTCATGGTAAGATGGAATAAAGCAAGGGACATCTTGAAGAAAGAGATGTGAGGAACAGCTCACAGGCTAGAGTGAGGAAGGGGTTGAGAAGGTCATCCTTGACTAGGGATAGCAGAGGATGAAAATTGGCACACTGAATCAAAACTGTGGGATAACATGAGATGGTAGGGGGTAGAGCTAGGGACTAACATCCCCACAACATAAGAAATAGCACTTTCGGNATGTGTATTACTATCNTTTGAGGCTTCACAAAAAGATAGGATTGAATATATTAATATCCACATTTTACTGAGGAGACGAAGTGCATACACAAGCCCTCCAAAAGCAGGAAGTAGTGGAAAACCTCTAGGAAGAAACTTTTTACATCACAGAAACAGTCAAGCAGGCTCCCCTGTCATTTGGGACAAGAGACTCCTTGTCATTAAGCAAAGGGCATACACTGGAGAAGAACAAGCTGCAGGTTTTATCAACATGTTCTCGTTGGCCTGTGGTTTTTATTTCTTTCTACTTTTGTATTTATCCACATCTAAGTGAAACTAAAGGATCCCTCTTCCTCGATGTGTGCACATACATGTGAAAGTCAGAAAGCATCCTTGCATATCATTTTTCTGGCACTGTGAATGCATCATTTTGAGACTGTATTACTGTATTACTGGTCTAGCTGATCAGCAATTCCCAAGGATCCCCAGTCTCTGTTTCTCTAGTCCTGAAATTACAAACACAACACCCAGGGTTGTTAAATAAGATTCTGGGGATGAAACTCAGGCCATGAACTTTACCAGCTGAACTACCTGTCAAAGCCATGACATTTCTAACATAAACACCAATTGCACAGCCATACTACATCTGTATTCCAGTGAAAACCATAGATATCCCCAAACAAGAGCCATTTCCAGGAAAGCAAGGCCTCTCTACTCATCTCTGTAGCTAAGTCACACCCTCAAGTTTATCAACTACCTGGATTCTGGATATTTGAGTCTTAAATACTACATTAAAATAACACTTTAAAGGAAAAATGATATAGAAAGAAAAGGAGAAGTTTTCTCTGTGCTTTTCCAAAGCTTTCTATCTTAGAAATCTCCTTCCATTGCTCAAAATTCTCACTCTGCAGAAATCAGCCCTAGTATAAAATAATGGTATTAAATGTCCTAGGCCAACATGATCCCTTTTCTGTAAAACTCACCTGAAATACCTACAATACTAAATGTGATGGCTTACTCCAGTAGGATATGCAAGAGGATCAAGAGTTCAAAGCCATCTTGAGCTATACATTTATAGCTAGAGATTTGGCTCATTGGTTAAGAGCACTCACTGCTCTTACTAAGAACCCTTTAATTCACAGAACCCACATGGTGCCTCACAACCATCTATAACTCCATTTTCAGGGATGCAACACCCTGTTCTAATCTCTGCAGGTACCAGGCAGGCATGTGGTACACATACATATGCACAGGTAAAACCTTCATACACATAAAATAAACATAAACCAATCTTGAAAAAAATTATCAGTAACAGGACTGAAGAGATGACTCAGTGGTTAGTAGCACCTGCTGCCTAATCGAGAAGACTGGAGATTTTATCCCAGTGCCCACACAACAATCCAGACATCATGCATGCTTGCACCCAGCTCCAAAGAAAGTAGGGAATGGAGAATCACTGAGGGTTGCTGGCTTTCAGTCTAGCTGAGAAAACACAAGCCCCGAGTTCTGGGAAAGACTATTTCAAAAAGAANAGGGGAAGAATGCTAGAGAGGAGTACCCAGTGCTTCTTCTGGCACCCAGCACATGCACAGACATGCAAACCCACAGGCATATCTGCACATATGTTCACACAGAGAAACACATAAATACACATATGCCAAAAAATTACATAAATAGGTAAATCTTTTAACATTACCAGTCACACTACGGCACTCATGAGCTTGTGGCACCCGGGGTTGCCTGAACAAGACCCGCACAAGATTAAGCCCATTCACATTNTATTAGGGCTAAGGAAGGGGATCAAGAGCCTCCTCCACCCATAACTGAGGAGCTATGAATAGTAGATGGCTTTGGAGTGGGAGGGTCAGTTTTCTTTAGGGGTAGCCACTGGTAGACGACTATTCTCCAGTATATGGCCCCAAACTAAGGACAACATAGGCAACATAAATTAGACTATGCAGATTAAAAAAAAGGAGTAGGAGGAGAAAGAGGAGATGGTGGCAATGGTACCAGGAGACATTGTGGCACACTCCTTTAATCCTAGCACATGGGAGGCAGATGCAGGTAGATTTCTGTGAATTTGAGGCCAGCCTGATCTACATAGGGAGTTCCAGAACAGCCAGAGATATGTAGAGAGATCCTGTCTCAAAAATAAAAATTTAAAAAAAGATGCAAACCTGGTGCTGCATAGGGAGGTGGGTTGGATGTGGGAGGAACAGGGAGTGAATATGATCAAATACATTATATGAAATTGTCTAGTAATTAATTATAGAATGATAGGACTTTTCTTTAGCAAAATAAACAATTTTGATACAAAACATTATAGAATTATACACTTTTAAAATTACCTGTCCTAGAAATGGAGGTTGAGCAGATAGTCTTCTATAAAGATGAACATTGATAGGCAAACAGGAGCAGTAGGAATTCTTAAACAGTCAAGAATGTCATCCTCACAGATGTGCCTATGCAGAGAGGCAGGAAGATGCTGGCATCAAGTCTTACTTGCAAAACAACTGGACAGGAATCACAGTTGTGTCATGGAAACAGGAAAATAAGTGCCACAGACCTGACATGTATTTGATCCTCCTGTTGTCTTAATGCCATTTGCAGCCTCTGAACAGAATAGATGCTGATTTTTATTGTGAGATGATATAAAATTGTTCCACAGAGCTTTAAAGTGACTTCAAAAGGCATGAGATGTTGCATTTTATTTCTACAGCAGCTGATATAAAATGCAGAAATTGTCATATAGAACAATTTCCTGAAAGCTTTGAGCACATGTTCTAGTCAAAAAGACATTTTTGAAAGTANAATCATTAATTTCCTCTTCCTCACTAAAAAGCATGTTTAGCATCTAATTAAATCTGATGCTGTGCAGTGCATTTTGCAAAGAGAAGTGCTGGTACTGGGTACCTGTGTTCTCACACCATGAGGATAAAACTATCACTTTTAGTTCATTGTCATCAATCCATTTCAGTTCACACAATTCTAATCCAAGTTTATCAAGTAAGTATTGAAGATAAAAGAAATTAGTCAATGAACGTGATTTATGTAAAGATCAATCTCTGCTTTGAGGCCCCGACCACTGAGATAGGTCCAGCTTGCCAAGATGACCTGCTGTGGAATAATCCTTCTGTACACTGTGTAAATTATGCTGTGATTGGTTTAATAAAGAAGCTGACTGGCCCATAGCTGAACAGAATAAGGTTAGGTGGGAAAAGCAGACTAAAGACACTGGGAAGAAGAAGGGTGGAGTCTGAAGAGTCACCAGGAGATGCAGAGGGAGCAAGACATGCTGGAGGACAGGCCAAGACTAGTTAAGANAGTCCTTGAAAATGTCCTGCTTCACAGGAAAGTCCTCTTTTTGACCCAATTGTGGGGATCTACCTGGACTTGCTCCCACTCAGTAACCATGCTTCTATTACAGCAAGACATCCCACCAATAAACTATACTATGTGAGATCTGGGNCTGTCTGCTTTTGTCTTTGTGAAACATTGGGGCTTGGTTCTCAGTCACTAACACTAGGGGAGTTCTGAGTTATGGTCATTGGTGAATTGAAATTGTCTTGTGTAAATTATCTTTTGTCATTTTCCATTAGAATGATTTCTTAATAACTTATATTTGTTCTTCAAACTTTGACATACTCTGATAAATTTGATTTTTTATGTACACATTTTCTCTTTTTCTTTTTTTACTAAATCTATCAGTTTTTCTTTTGTTTTTATAATTAGAGAGTTTCAACACTAAGATTTAATGCACTTACCTGTCTAAAATTTTCTTTTATTTTTATGTTAAAAATTAATTTAGTTGGATTTATAAATAACTTCTATGTGTTAGATGTATGTTCACAGTTCTGGTAATTTTTATTATCAAATAACATCTCAAGCATCACTGACTAGATAATTTCTCTTTCTCCATGTCCATGTGGTACTTTTCATCAATTAACAAGATTTACACTATCATTTTTCCATTTTTTAAATTCTTTGACAGTTTCATAAATGTGCATCATGAATTTTAGTCTGTTCACACCACCCTATTCTCTCTCATCCCCCTCCCTCTTTTGCTGAAGTCTTTGTGCTCCCCAGAAAGTCCTCCTCCTATCTTCATGTCTTTTTGTAGTCTGCCATTATGCTAAAAGTATTTGTGAACTCTAGGGGTTTCCAGATGGTGTCTTTATAAGCTCCAATGTATATAATGACACTATATGTAAACAGGGATACTTTGATGTCTTCCTTTCTTATTTGTACCCTGCTTTTCCTTCTCTTATTGCTCTTTGCTAGGATTCCAAGCACTGTGCTGAATAGGTGGGGTGAGTGGACACGCTTGTCTTATTTTTGACTTTAGAACAAATGTTTCAAGTTTTTCTCCAGTTAACATGATGGTAGCTATAGTTTATCATATATAACCTTTATGATGTTGACGTATATTCTCTCCATCCTTACTTTCTCTAGAGCTTTTATCAGGAAGTGATTTTTGGATTTTGTCAAAGGCTTTTCTGTATCTATTGAGAAGGTCATGTGGTTTCTAACTTGGAGTATATTTATATGGTGAATTACATTTATTGACTTGTGTATGTTGAACTGTCTCTACATCTCTGGAACAAAGCTGACTTGATCATGGTAAATGGTCTTTTTTAAATGTTCTTGAATTCAGTTTGCAGTATTTTATTGAGAATTTTTGCATCTTTGTTAATCAGGGCGCTTGGTCTATAATTTTCTTTTCCTGTTGTCTCTTTTTCTGGTTTGCCAAGATAATTCTGGCTCCATAGCATTACTTCCATTATATTTTATGCAACAATTTAAAAATATTAGTATTAATTCTTCTTTGAAACTCTCGTAAAATGTTGAACTGAACCAGGAAATTGTTTTTTAGTTGGGAGATTTAAATTACTGCTGCAATGTTGCTTCTTACTGTATATTTCTCTAAAGTATCTGGGGGTTGCTTTTACAAGGACTACAGTTCAGTTCCCAGCAACCATGGTGAAAAGCTGTAACCTCCTGTAACTCCAGCTCTGGGCATCTGATGTCCTGTTCTGGCCTCCTTGAGCACACACACACACACACACACACACACACACACATGCACACACATGCCTATGTGCACATGGACACAAACATAGATGACTCAAAAATAAATCTTTTTAAGTCATTTATTTCATTTTGAAAGGTCNTATACATCTAGAAAGTCATTGATTTCTTTTAGCTTTTTAATTTTTAAATGTAAATTTTAAAAATATGTCTTCANGGTTTTCTGAATTTTATTGGTATCTGGTATAGTGTATCTCTGTACATTTTATTAATTTGGTTCTCTCTCTTTCTTTTGGTTAATTTGGCTAAAGTTTGTCTATATTGTTAATTTTTTTGAAAAACAACATTCCTTCCTTGTTCCTTTATATTTTACTTGTTTTGTTTCATTAATTTCTACCATGACCATAACTATTTTCACTGTATTGCCAATTTTAGGTTCATTTTGTTTCCCCACTGCCTTAAGGGAGATCTCTGATTTTTTTTTTTATTTTGAAAATTTTTTCATTTATTTTACACACCAATCAAAGATCCCCTTCTTCCCTCCTCCCATCCCCCCCAGCTTCCCCCTCCCAACCCCACCACTCTCCCCCAACAAGAAGGCAAGGCCTTCCATGAGGAGGTACATTCAGTAGAGGCAAGTCCAAGCCCCTCCCCCTGCCTCAAGGTTGCCAGAGGTAGTTGCCTTCAAAAAGCCTGCTCATGCAGTAGGGATGGATTCTGATCCCTGATTTTTTTAATGTAGGACCTGAGAGCTATAATTTTCCTTCTTAAGATAGCNTTCAAACCTTAAGATAGCCTATAGTTTATTACATGGGTTTTGATATGTTGTGTTGTCCTTTTCATTCAATTTTAGGAATATTTTACTTTCTTTCAAAGACTCATTCATCATTCACCAGTGTGTTGTTTAATTTTCATGAGTTTGTATAGTTTCTGTAATTTCTTTTACTGTTTATTTGTAATCTTAGTCATTTGTGATAAAATAGATTACAAGGAATTGTTTCATGTGGTGATATTTTATTTGTGCTCTAGCAAATAAAGCTTGCAGACAGTGCTGATTGGATTAAGAGGTGAGTCTTTGTCCTCATAGACGAACACCCTAGTCTCTAGGCTTTGGGCTCAGGGNTACAAACCTGTGCCCCCACACCACCACCCATTGCAGTCCCAGTTTCAGACCAGTAGGCAGGTCTCCTGCAGACAGCTCAGACTGCCACCATTCCCCACAAGATCCTGTAACACTCAAATCCCACCTCCCCCAAACCCCACTCTCCCTCAGGGACTAAAACTGCTCCCTGAGATGGAGCCTGCCAACGTCGACTGGACTAAGACCTGCTCCCTGAGACACAGAGTCCATCAGCACTGATTGGACCAAGAGCCCTAATTAGACCAAGAGCTCCCATTGGACCAAGAGTATCAATCAGACCAAGAGAGGCTCCCTCAGCCACAGACACNGCTTGCACCGAGTGGAGGAAGAGTTGGATAGATGCCAGTGCAAAAATACAGTCAACAACATAAAGACAAATATGGCTCTATCAGAACCTAGTGGTTCTACACCAGTAAGACCTGAACATCCCAATGCAGAAGAAACAGTAGAAATTGACCTTAAAAATGACTTTAAGAAGATGATCAAGGCCTTTAAAGAGGAAATGAAAAATTCCCTTAAAGAAATCGAAGAAAAGACAAACAAAAAATTGGAAGAAATCAATAAAGAAATTGAGGAAATGACAAAAAAATTGGAAGACATCAATAAAGAAATTGAGGAAAAGACAAACAAAAAATTGGAAGAAATCAATAAATCCATTAAAGCCAAGAAAAAGCAATTAAAAGGAAACAGTCCAATATTTGAAAACTGAAATAGAGACAATAAAGAAGACACAAACTGAGGGAATGCTGGAAATGGAAAATCTGAGTAAATGAACAGGAACTACAGATGCGAGCAGAAACAACAGAATGTAAGAGATGGACGAGAGAATCTCTGGTGTTGAAGATATGATAGAGGAAATAGATTTGTCAGTCAAAGAAAACACTAAAGCCAAGAAAGTCATAACACAAAATGTCCAGGAAATTTGGGACACTATGAAAAGACCAAACTTAAGAATAATAGGGACATAAGAAGGAGAAGAATACCAACTCAAAGGCACAGAAAATATATTCAACAAAATCATAGAAGAAAATTTTCACAACCTAAAGAAGGAAATGCCTGTGAAGATACAAGAAGCTTACAGAACAACAAATAGGCTGGATCCCCCCCCAAAAAAAAGTCCCCTCACCACATGTTAATCAAACCACTAAACATACAGAATAAAGAAAAAAAATATTAAGAGCTGCAAAGGAAAAAGGCCAAGTAACATATAAAGGCAGACCCATCAGAATAACACCTCACTTCTCAATGGAGACTCTGAAAGCCAGACGGTCCTACATAGACATTATGCAGACACTAAGAGACCATGGATGTCAACCCAGACTATTATATCCAGCAAAACTCTCAACTGCCATAGACCGAGTAAACAAAATATTCCATGATAAAACCAGATTTAAACAATACCTATCCACAAATCCAGCCCTACAGAAAGCAGCAGAAGGAAAAATCCAACCTAAGGAAGTTAGATACACCCTTGAAAACACAGGCAATAGATAATCCCACACCAACAAATACCAAAGAATAGAAACACACAACACTACCACCAAAAAACAACAGGAATTAACAATCACTGGTCATTAATATCCATTAATGTCAATGAAACACACAACACTACCACCAAAAAAATAACAGGAATTAACAATCACTGGTCATTAATATCCATTAATGTCAATGGTCTCAATTCATCTATAAAAAGACACAGGCTAACAGAATGGAAACAGGATCTATCCTTCTACAAGAAACACACCTCATCTTCAAAGACAGACACTACCTCAGAGTAAAAGGCTGGGAAAAGACTTTCCAATCAAATAGACTTAAAAAACAAGCTGGGTGTAGCTATCCTAATATCTAATAAAATAGACTTCAAACTAAAATCAATCAAAAGAGATCGGGAAGGACATTACATATTTATCACAGGGAAAATCCACCAAGATGATGTCTCAATTCTGAACATTTATGCCCCAAATACAAGGGCATCCACATTTGTAAGAAAAACATTACTAAATCACACATCAAACCCCACACACTAGTAGTGGGAGATTTCAACACCCCACTCTCACCCCTGGATAGATCTCCCAGACTGAAACCTAACAGAGAAATTAGGGACCTAACAGAAGTTATACCTCAAATGGACTTAATAGATATCTACAGAACATTCCAATCTAACACAAAAGAATATACCTTCTTCTCAGCACCNCCTGGAACCTTCTCTGAAATTGACCACATGCTCAGTCACAAAGCAAATCTCAACAGACACATAAAAAAATTGGAATAACCTCCTGTATTTTATCAGACCACCATAGCTTAAAGTTAGATTTCAATAACAACAAAAATTACAGAAAGCTTAAAATCTCCTGGAAACTGAATAATGCCCAAATGAATCACCAATGGGTCAAGGAAGAAATAAAGGAAGAAATTAAAAGAATAGAAACAAAGAGAACAATACAAAGAATCAATGAAACAAAGAGTTGGTTCTTTGAAAAAAATCAACAAGATAGACAAGCTCCTATCCAATTAACCAAAAGGTAGAGAGAGAGCATCCAAATTAACAAAATCAGAAATGAAAAGGGGGACATAACAACAGACAA
>LZPO01087510.1:0-19722 GCA_001675575.1 Neotoma lepida | reverse complement strand
TAAGACGAAACAACAGCCTACAGAATGGGAAAAGATCTTCACCAATCCCACATCTGACAGAGAACTGATCTCCAACATATATAAAGAACTCAAGAAACTAGACATCAAAATACTAAATAATCCAATTAGAAAATGGGCTACAGAGCTAAACAGAGAATTCTCAACATAAGAATCTCAGATGGNTGAGAAACACTTGAGGAATTGTTCAACATCCTTAGTCATCAGGGAAATGCAAATCAAAACGACTCTGAGATACCATCTTACACCTGTCAGAATGGCTATGCTCAAAAACACTGATGATGGTCTATGCTGGAGAGGATGTGGAGCAAGGGGAACACTCCTCCACTGTTGGTGGGAGTGCAAACTTGTACAGCCACTTTGGAAAGCAGCATGGTGACTTCACAGAAAAATGGGAATAAATCTAACTCAAGACCCAAGGATACCTGATGTGGAGTATCTTTCTGTATGCTGTGAATATGTGTTGGTCTGATTGGTTGATAAATAAAGCTGCATTGACCTATGGCAGGGCAGGATAAGGTTAGGTAGTACATTCAAACGGAAGATGAGAAAAAAAGGTTGGAGTCGAGAGAGAAGCCAACCTGCTGCCCAAGGAGCAACAAGATGCCCACAGACCGGTAATGCCATGGCCACATGGCAACATATAGATTAATAGAAATGGCTTGAGTTAAGTTATAAGAGCTAGCTAGCAAGAACTCGGACCAATAGGACATACAGTTTGTAAGTAATAGGAGCCTCTGTGTGTTTACTTGGGACCAAGCAGCTGTGGGACACAGGTGGGAGAGATTCATCCCTATCGCAGGGCCAGGCAAGATGGGAGGAACTTCCAGCTACAGATACCACTCTTGGGCAGATACCCAAGGAATGCTCAATCATACCACAAGGACACATGCTCAACTATGTTCATAGCAGCACTATTCATAATAGCCAGAACCTGGAAACAACCTAGATGCCCCTCAACTGAAGAATGGATTGAGAAAATGTGGTACATATACACAATGGAGTACTACTCAGCAAATAAAAACAATGACGTCATGAAATTTGCAGGCAAAAGGATGGAACTAGAAAATATCATCCTGAGTGAGGTAACCCAGACTCAGAAGGATAAATATGGTATGTGCTCACTCATAAGTGGTTACTAGATGTAAAGCAAAGGATAACCAGACTGCAACCCACAGCTCCAGGGAGGCTAGCTAGCAGGGAGGATCCTAGGAAGGACNCATGAATCGCCCAGTGAAGGAGAAATAGATGATACCTACATGAGCAAACTGGAGGTGATGGGGGGTAATGGAGGGCAAGGGATAGGGGATGAGAACATAGGGGAACGGGAGGTTCAAGCTGGAACAGGAACAGAGTGGGAGAGCAAGGAAAGAGATACCATGATAAATGAAGACATCATGGGAATAGGGAGAAACAGAGTGCTAAGGAAGTTCCCAGGAATCCACAAGGATGACCACCACCTTAGACTACTGGCAATAGTCGAGAGGGTGCCTGAACTGGCCTACTCCAGTCATAAAATGGCTGAATATCCTAACTGTCATCATAGAGCCCTTATTCAGTGACTGATGGAAGCAGATGCAAAGATCCACAACTGGGTGCCAGGCCAAGTTCCAGGAGTCCAATTGATGAGAGAGAGGAAGGCTTCTATGAGCAAGGGACAATGAGACCATGATTGGAAAATGTACAGAGACAGCCAGCCAAACTAGTGGAAACACATGACTGTGGACCAATAGCTGAGGAACCCCCATGGTACTAGACTAGGCCCTCTGGATAGGCAAGATAGTTGTTTAGCTTGAACTGTTTAGGGGGCCCCCAGGCAGGCAGTGGGATTGGGACCCGACCCTGGTTCATGAGCTGGCTTTTTGGAGCCCAGTGCCTATGGTGAAACACTTTGAGCAGCCTTGGTGCAGGGAGGAGGGGCTTGGACCTGCCTCAACTGAATGTACCAGGCTCTACTGACTCCCCATGGGAGACCTTGCCTTGGAGGAGGTGGGAATTGGGGGTAGTTTGGTGAGGTAACGCTGGGGAGGCTGATGGAGGGAGGAGAGGGGAATCAGTGGTTGGTATGCAAAATGAATAGAACATTTCTTAATAATAATAATAATAAAATAAAAGGGGAAAAAAGAAAATACCTCTTGCATTCTAAAAGACTAGAATGCTTGCTGGATCTCACAGTGAATGTTAATAACATACCTTGAGGTCACTTAAGACTACTATTCTACAGTGTACTCAGTCTGTTTAATCTGTCTTTAAAAGAACAAAGTAACAACTCCTTTACTTACCTTGGATTTCCCAGGTAATCAACTTTTACAATCTAAGCTGATACATAGCTATAATCTTAAATTATATACTTTTCCATGTCCCTGACCCAGAAAGCAATTGGATATGTGTTTGTTTGTGTACGAGGATAATCATTTGTTGAAGCAACAAATAGGTTGAAAAACAACCTCATAAAACAATATCTACAATAAATGCTGAAAGCAGTAAAATAAATAAATAAATAAAGCTTGCATGGAGATCGGAGGAGAAAGCCAGCCACTATATTAAACATAGAAGTTAGGCAATGGTAGCACATGCCTTTAATTCCCAGCACTAGCTAACCATAGAGGTCTGGAAGCAGAGCTGGGCAGAAAGAGGAAGTTAGAGGGCAGAGACAGAAAGGCATACAGGTGTGGGTATACAGGAAGTAGTTCTCTCTGGCGGCTGAGGAGTTGGTAAGATGAGGTTGGCTGTGGCTTGTCCTATTCCTCTGACCTTTCAGTTTTCACCCCAATATCTGGCTCCAGGTTTTTTTAAGATTTGTGTTACAGTTTCAATTTTCCTATATTGGTTGAGACTTGATTTGTGTCCCAATATGTGATCTCTTTTAGAAAAAGTTCCATGGGCTTCTGAGAAGAATACATATTCTGTAGTGCTTAAGCAGAATATTCTGTAGATGTTTATTAGATCCATTTGATCTATCATATCATTTGATTACAATACTTCTCTATTTATTTTGTCTAAATGATCTCTCTAAAGGTAAGCCTAGGTGTTTGAAGTCACTAGTCGTTACCAAGTTAGGGTTTATCAGTGTTTATATCCTACAGTTTTTGTCAGATGTTAGAGTAGTGGTGTCTGCTTGTTCCCATTCCATTTGCTTGGTATATCTTCTTACATTCTTTTACTCTAAGATAGTATCTATATTTGATGGTGAGGTATGTTTCTTTGAGGCAACAAAATGAAAGATCCTGTGCTGGCAAATTCTATGTCAACTTGACACAAACTAGAGTTAATGGAGAGGAGGAAATCTCAATTGAGAAAATGCCTCCATAAGATTGGACTTTAGAAAAATCTGTAGGGCATTTTCTAAGCGTGGGAGANTCTGGCCCTTTATGGGTGGGGATGCCCTTGGGCTGTTGGTCCTGGGTTGTATATGAAACCAGGCTGAGCAAGCCCAAACCATGAGGAGCAAGCCAGTAAGCAGCTCTCCTCCATGGCCTCTGTGTCTGCTCCTGCTTCTAGGTCTTGCCCTATTTGAGTTCCTGTCCGGACTTCCTTTAATTATAAACAGTGATATGGAAACATAAGGCAAATAAACCTTTTCCTCTCCACGTTGCTTTGGTCATGATGTTTATTGCAGTAATAGTAACCCTAACTAGGACAGATCTTGTTTTCTAATTCAATCCGATAGTCTGTATCTTTTGATAGAGAAATTGAAACCATTAATATTTAGTTATTATTCAGAGGTGTGTATTGATTCATGTTACTTCATTTGTCTTGTGGGTTTTGCTGTCTTAGTCTTGTTTAGTTCTCCTCTGTAGCCTCTTGTGGGTATTTACGTTTTTCTTCAGTCTGAAGTGTTCCTTCCAGTAGTGCCCTGTGTAGTGCTGGCTTGGTGGTCATAAATTCTTTTAACCTGCATTTGTCATGGAAAATTTAGAAACTTTTTCTTTCTCCTTCATTTTTTATAGATAGTTTTGACTAGTATATTAGGATTGTCAGTTGTGATCTGTCAAAATCTGAAATAAATCTTTTCAAGCCTTCTAGCTTTTTAAAGTTTCCATTGAAAACTCAGAAGTTATTCTGTTGAGTCTTCCTTTATATGTGACTTGGCCCTTCTCTCTTGTAGCTTTCAATAGTCCTTCTTTTTCTGTATATTTCATGTTTTATCTGTAATGTAATGTAAGGCGTTTCTTTTCTGGTTCTGTCTATTTTGTATGCTGTATGCTTCTGGGTGGCCTTCTCTTTTCCTAAAAATGCTAAACCAGAGCTAGGGCCACAAGTGTGGACATTTTCTCCATCTCCAAATGGTGAAACAGGAGTTGCTGCATCTACATAGTACCTTGGCAATTCTGTGAGCATGTCCTTTTTGTTATAGGAGAAACTCCAGCAGATTTTTCCATTCAATGTTTGCTTTGTTTTCATTGCTGTCTTATTCCCCCAAAATAACTAGAAATATGTTTTCATGTTCTCAGATTTCTCTCCATTGTGTTNTGATGGTTATAAACCTAGGAAATTTGTGATATGAGGTCATTGGTCTCAACCAATATCTTTAAACAATGAGAACATGGAACGAGTGCTTCAGTGAAATATTTACCTAGAAGAATATATTATAAACACAAACATAGCTATCATTAATTGAACACTTGATATGTGCTAGAACCATAGCACACAGGAAACTGGGGCAGAACTAATGTCAGTTCAGAGCCAGCCTGGCAAGACAGAAAATCCCAGTCTCAAAAAGAAAAGAAAAGAAGAGAAAAGAAAAGAAGAGAAAAGAGAAAAACGATACACATATACATTATCTCTGTGGTCCTGACAGCTCTGGCGGAGAAAGTAGTACCATTTCACATTCATCCATTAACACCATTTTCACAAGTTCTTTGTTAAGGTGCACTTTCATGGTTATACTGCATGATCACACACATTTCTTTGCTAAAGATTGATCTGAGGATCCTGGACTATTCCTTTTCTGGGTGTATAAATGCACAGGGAATGAATGGCTTTCTTCTAAATCTATTTGGTCCTCTGTTAGGCTTGAGAAGCATGGCTTTGACTGGGCACAGTTTCTCCAAATATTGTCCAATTAGCCTTGGCTTTTTGTATTCACATTCAGAATTTCCTTTTCTTTGGATATACATGAGATTCAGTGACTTGTTGGTATAAAACAGAGTTTGTAGGAAGAGATTGAGAACGACTTATAGGATTGGGCCACAACACCTCACTTANGTATTGAATGTTCCCTTGTCAAATCACTAAGGAAATGCCTCATAGTGGAGTGTCCTCCAGAAAGAGTCTGAGGAAAAGAGCTGAGAGAACATCTAGGCAAAAGCAGCATGAAACTGAAACCCTCAATCCAACCCCAGGAGGAACTGAACCCTGAATCAATCTCCAGAATGAGTTTAGACATTGTCCCTTCTCTATCAAATATTCCCTAAGACGACACACCAAGAAAGCCTGCACATGAAATCTTATAAGAAACTTTAGACTGGAGGATCTTGGAGAATTGATGACCAAATTCCTGACCAAAAGATAAATGTTAGTTGTGTTAAGCCACCAAGTTATAGCGTAATTTGTTATGTAGCTGTAGATGACTTTCAAAAAGCCTGTTGACAGTAGATAGAGCTTTAAACAAATGTAACACCTTCATTCTCNATGCCCATTTTCTTAAAGGTCAAAACAGACACATACCCTCTTGATAGTGAGTTCAACCTCTTCGCTACTCTCAACAGACTACTATCTCAGCCACACAGATGAGGCAACACTCTTCTCAAATAAAAAAAAAGAATGCACATTTTAAAAAAGGAAATATATGTTAACCAATGGTTCTAGAAAAACCAGATTATCTATAAGCAAAATGAAATTAATGCCATGTGGACCAAAGACCTAGTGAAACGAAACAACGATTAGGTGAAAATATGTGGTTCAGGACTTTTTTGTTGATTATAAAAGGGCAACATAAATCTTTTCTATAACTACTTCCAGTTGAAATTGAGGGATCATGTGGGAGGGGTATGCTGGNGGTAATCAGGAAGGCTAGAATGATGGCCAAAGAATGGGCCAGGGACATCTGTTTTACTGTACAGCCCAGGTTCTGTGGGGCCACCAGGTTCTGTGGGACCACCCGGTTGTGTGGGCTAGTGAAGTGCAGGCAACTTTGGAGTAGTCTATGTTGCAGAAGCTTAGTCTAGTCAGAAATTCCATCAGAAGCANCCAGGACTGGCACGTTTGGAGCAGTTTGCAGCCCACAGTTACTTGGAAATCTTCTGGGATCCTTATTTGTGAGAGCAGATTGGGGAAGGATGCTTTTGGTTAGGCACGCCATTGAAGGCTCTCCCAATTTCAATGCATGTCAANGCAGCACATAACTTAGAATCTCAATTTTAGGCTTAGCACCACTGTGTGAATATGTATAGTGATGTGCAACCATGGAGTATTTCAAGAAGTAGAAGACTCTGCACGGAAGAACAGTCAGCTAAGTCAATGTGGGGCACCACCCCATTTCCCTAGTCATGCTTAGACCACAGCGGCTCAAAGTGTAATCCTTTCTCCAGTGCAAATTGTTTATCATGTCTGCAATGAGGTAAATGCAGAAATCCAGAGTAGGTCTTCAAATACTTTTGTAGTTATTGAACACATATATAACGGTACTAGGCACATGTGTAAAGCAAGCACATCACACTCAATACGGTTTCCCCACCAAGGAATATTCACCTATAACCAACCAAGGTGGAAATGTGAATACTGGTCAACAGGAGGCTTATTTCATTAATGGTTAATTCTGCTCCTGTGCTCCTATCCCCACTCCAATTAAGTATAAAACACACATTGCAAGATTTGATGCCAAACCATAAAGGCTAGAGACAAGCCCTGCCACCCGGCAGTAAATATTAAGGGAAAGATTTAATGTAAACAGTGGTGTATGGCAGTGCTGATGGTTTCTTATGAGCTACATGGACTAATTTAGAAAGGGAAAAAAAGGCAGAGAAGCCTTCAAGGAAGTAATAACCCAGAGGTAAAAAATATTGATTAGGGAAAAATATTATCTTAATCAAAATATGTCTTTTAGCTGGAAGTTGTTTAGACTCCAGAAAGAGAAAACAAAATATGTTTCTAAGATGCACATTTTTTCCTTGTGTTATTTGTTGAATAATGACCATGGCTATCACTCAGCTCTCTGCTGTATAAATCAAAATACAGGCTTTTAAAATTCTGTGGGAAACCTTATTTATTAGTGTGATAAACACTAAGCAGTAGTAAGTATTTTCTAAATATCTCCACATACACCTGTGCCTTGTGGTGTTTTAAATTATATGGCCTGATAAATTTTGCTAGTCTGGCCACATGCTGTATTTTCTTCTAATGAGAACTTGTTACCTCTGTTCTTTGTCACCTGCCTTCAGAAACAAATGACTCAAAACAGCCTTGCTTCTATAGTATTTGTGTCATGTGTGAGCAACTCCTTTTGAATCTGCTTCTGGGTGTAAGCTTGACCTCTCAAACATTGTGAATAAATGTTATTTCAGTGTGCCACACATTCTTAAATTTTTATGTATCAAAATGCTGTATGTTAATTGTTTGCCATTTGGACATTGTTCAGCCATAGGAAAGACTGTCATAGGGATGCATGGTCCCTTGCTTGCACTCCATAGGTGGAGAAACCAAAACAGGATGTGCTAAGGGGTACAAGAGCAAAGTGACATTGGTGTGTNCTTTCTGTCTATTCACTCTGTGCCAGCATTCATAACATGAAAAATTAATAACTTCTCCAATAAATTTAGCTTTTATAGACCAGAAAATTTAGGTGTAATTGATGAACAGGGACTCAAATTGTTCAGGAGACACAATTCCCTTGGAGCCTCTAATTACGATTTCCTGTGTAAATACTGGCTCTCCCTCCAACTTCCTTCGACTGGTTGTGGATTTCCTTGCTTTGCTCTGAACACATTTGAAAAAACCTTTCTATGTTTTTGAAGAGGCACAGTTTTCACTTGTGCCTTAAAAATGAGAGAGGAGAAACAGAGAGAGAGAGAGAGAGAGAGAGAGAGAGAGAGAGAGAGAGCGCTAAAATTCATTTTGAACCCATTTCCCCTCATCAAAATATGCAGAGAGCACCCCCTGTTGGCTGCCTAGCAGCAGGCGACAGACAAAGATGTCAACCTAGAGAGAGGTGAGGGTTCTCGTGGTGATTTGGGTCCTGTACCCAAAGTGGGAGGGGAAATCAATATTTGCTTAATGGAAAAAAGCAACATTGATAGGGAAGGAAGTTTTATTCTCTGACTTTCAATAGAATCTTAGAGGCGGGGGGGCACTCTATTTCTTTATTCTCTGTTTTTTACACTTAAAATTAGGTTCATTTCCACTATTAGATAATTTTCTGAACAGAACACTGGGGTGGGGCTCCCTAAAATATATTTTTGTTTTGTCAGGCCACACTTCACTTTTCACACTCTGTCTTTAATCTGTTCCAGTCAAAGACTAAGAAACATACCACAAGTTTTGCACTCACCACGCTATTTTTACCTGGGCAGTGAAGAGAGGAAAACAGGAAAAAGAGACAGAAGCTCATGTGGTTCTCTTTGCAGTCTTGCACATTAAGTTAATAGAAACAGATTTTCCTTGTGTTTACCACACATGTACTGTGATCCTAGCCCTTTAATANTCCTGCTAAAATCTGAGCTTACTCATCCATAATGAAGCAGAGATTTGATTTTAAAATACGATTTTAAAAGTGCAAAGTTATGTTTTTCTTTAAAGAAAAACATACTTTACCAATCTGGCCAATAAAAAAATAAGATGCAATGTTTTCCTCTAAGAAATCTCTTCTGTTTGAGAAATTTAAATATCCATGCTTTTATTCCCAGTTATGTTGTCATATATGAAATTTAAATAGCCAATCAGTGTATGACGTGGCAAGAACACTAGGGTGCCTATAAACGGACCTGATTTTTTTTTAATTTTTAAAATTAATTTATTTATTTTACATCATGACCTTAGTTTCCCCTCCCTCTTCTTCTCCCAGCCCCTCCTCCCACTTCCCATTTGCTCTCCACCCACCTCCATTCTCTCCTCCATTTCTATTCAGAAAAGGGCAGGCCTACCACAGATATCAACATATATCACAAATAGATATGGTGAGAGTGGACAGTCTTGTCTTGTTCCTGATTTTAGTGGGATTGCTTTGAGTTTCTTTCCATTTAATTTGATGTTGGCTATTGGATTGCTGTATATTGCCTTTACCACATATAGGTATGTCCCTTGAATCCCTGATCTCTCCAAGACTTATCATGAAGGGTGTTGGATTTTTGTCAAAGGTTTTTTTCAGCATGTAGTGATATGATCATATGTTTTTTCCTTTCAGTTTGTTTATATAGTGGATTACACTGACATATTTTCATATGTTGAACCATCTCTGCATCTCTGGGATGAAGCCTACTTGATCATGGTGGATGATCTTTCTGATATGTTCTTGGATTCGGTGTGAAAGTATTTTATTGAGTATTTTTGCATCAATATTCATGAGGGAAATTGGTCTATAATTCTCTTTCTTTGTTGAGTCTTTATGTGGTTTGGGTCTCAGGGTAGCTGTGGTCTCACAAAATGAGTTAGGCAATATTCATTACATTTCTATTTTGTCAATAATTTTGAGAATATTGGTGTTAACTCTTCTTTGAAAGTCTGGTAGAATTCTGTACTAAAACGATCTGGCCCTGGGCATTTTTTGGTTAGGAGACTTTTAATGACTGCTTCTATTTCCTTAGGGGTTATAGGTATATTTAAATTGTTTATCTGATCTTAATTTAAGTTTGGTAAGTAGTATCTACCAAGAAATTTGTTCATTTCTTTTAGATTTTCCAATTTTGTGGAGTACAGGTTTTTTGAAGTATGACCTAATGATTATCTGGATTCCCTCAGCGTCTGTTGTTATGCCTCCCTTTTCATTTCTGATTTTGTTAATTTGGATGATCTCTCTCTGCCTTTTAGTTAGTTTGGATAAGGGTTTCTCTATCTTATTGTTTTTCTCAAAGAACCAACTCTTTGTTTCATTGATTCTTTGGATTGTTGTCTGCGTTTCTATTTTATTGATTTCAGCCATCAGTTTATTTTTTGCCATCTACTCCTCTTAGGTGTGTTTGCTTCTTTTTGTTCTAGAGCTTTCAGGTGTGCTGTTGAGTTGCTAGTATTAGATCTCTCCAAGTTATTTTTGAAGGCACTTAGTACTANGAGCTTTCCTCTTAGCACTGCTTACATTGTGTCCCATAAGTTTGGGTACATTGTGCATTCATTTTCATGGAATTCTAGGAAGTCTTTAATTTCTTCTTTATTTCTTTACCCAGTAGTAATTCAGTAGAGAGTTTTTCAGTTTCCATGAGTTTGTAGGCTTTCTGTTGTTTTGTTGTTGTTGAAATACAGCTTTAATCCGTGGTAGTCTGATAGGATACAGGGGGTTATTTCAATTTTCTTGCATTTGTTGAGACTTGCTTTGTGACCAAGTATATGGTCAGTTTTGGAGAATGTTCCATGAGGTGCTGAGAAGAAAGTGTATTCCTCTGTGTTTGGGTGAAATGTTCTGTGGGTAACTGTTAGGTTCATTTGAGTCATAACGTCTGTTAGCCCCATTATTTCTCTGTTTAGTTTTTGTCTGGATGATCTGCCCATTGGTGAGAGTAGAGTATTGAAGTCTCCCACTATCAATGTGTGAGGGTCAATGTGTAATTTAAGCTTTAGTAGTGTTTAGTAGTATTTAAGTGTTTAGTAGTTTACAAAGGTGGGTGCCCTTGTGTTTGAAGCATAGATGTCGACAACTGAGACATCATTTTGATGGATTTTTCCTTTGAGGAGTATGAAGTGTCCTTCCCCATCTCTTTTCATTAATTTTTGTTTGAAGTCTATTTTGTTAGACACTAAAATAGCTACGTCAGCTTGCTTCTTGGAGCCATTTGCTTGGAAAANCTTTTTCCAACCCTTTACTATGAGGTAATGTCTATCTTTGATGTTGAAGTGTATTTCTTGTATGCAGCAGAAGGATGGATCTTGTTTTCATATCCATTCTGTTAGTCCATGTATTTTTATTGAGGAATTGAGTCCATTGATATTGAGAGGTGTCAATGACAAATGATTTTTAATTCTTATTATTTTGGTGTAGTTGTTGATGGTGTGTGTGTGTGTGTGTGTGTGTGTGTGTGTGTGTGTGTGTGTGTATTTTCCTTCTTTGGGTTAAGATTTGGGTGCAAGATTATTTATTGCCTGTGTTTTCATGGGTGTAGTCAATCTCCTTGGGCTGGAGTTTTCCTTCTAGTACCTCCTGTAGGGCTAGATTTGTGGATAGATATTGTTTAAATTTGACTTTATTATGGAATATTATGTTTTCTCCATCTATGATGATTGAAATTTTTGCTGAGTGTAGTAGTCTGGGATAGCATCTGTGATCTCTTAGACTCTGCAGCACATCTCTCCAGNCCCTTCTGGCTTTTAGAGTCTCTTTTGAGAAGTCAGGTATAATTCTAATAGGTCTGCCTTTATATTGTTTTTTGTCTTTTTCTGTTGCAGCTTTTAATATTCTTTCTTTGTTCTGTGTGTTTAGTGTCTGATTATTATGTGAAAAGTAGTCTTTCTTTTCTGGTCAAGTCTATTTGGTGTTCTGAAAGCTTCTTGTACATTTATAGGCTTGTCCTTCTTTGGATTAGAAAAATTTTCTTCTATGATTTTGTTAAAAATATTTTTGGGGTCTTTGAGCTGAAAATCTTCTTCTATTCTTATTATTCTTAGGTTTGGTCTTTTCATAGTGTCCTAGATTTCNTGGATGTTTTGTGTCATGAGTTTTTCAGATTTAACATTTTCTTTGATAAATGTATCTGTTTCTTTTATTATATCTTCAATGCCCAAAATTTTCTCTTCCATCTCTTGTATTCTGTTGGTGATGCTTGCATCTGTAGTTCCTGTTTGCTTACCTAGTTTTTCCATTTCCAGAATTCTCTCAGTCTGTTTTCTTTATTGCTTCTATTACCATTTTCAGGTCTTGAACAGTTTTATTTGCTTTCATCAACTGTTGTTTGTTTTTTCTGGTTTTTCTTGACATTCTTTGAGAGATTTGTTGATTTCCTCCAATTTTTTGATTGTCTTTTTCTTGATGTCTTTAAGGGTTTTATTTATTACCTCTTGAAAGACTTCTTTCATCATCATAAAGTTGGTTTTATGTCGTCTTCTTGATCTTCAGCTGTTTTGGAATATTCAGGGCTTGCTGTTAGTGGGATGGCTGGGCTCAGGTTTGACATATTGCCCTGGCTGTTATTATTGGTGTTCTTACACTTATATTTAGGCATTGGGATTTGGAGAGATTATAGGTCTAGGTGCCGATTTTTGGATTTGTCTTTGTTGGAGATGTGTTTTCTGTTTCCTCTCTGGTCTTGTGGCTGATGTGACTTACATTGGAGGCTGGATTTCTGATGGCCTGAATGGCCTCTGGTCCTGTAGGCGGTTGCTGCTCATGTTCTGGCTATGTGTACAGTCTCTCATCTGGCCACAGGTCCTCAGGGGTTCAGGATCCTGCCCTGCCTTCTGGTGGGGTAGGAGGCTTCTGCCTGGTTTTCAGGGAGTTGTCCTGGTCTCTGGGGCTCAGGATGCTGGCCTGGACTTTAATGGGGTAGAAGGTTTTGGCCAGTGGTGTAGGCCATGTTACGGTGATGAGGAGACAATGGGCAATTGGAGTCATGCTGGGTGAGCACAGGTGACATGGGGGACAGTCTTACCTGGGGTTCAGGACGCAGGCCTGGATTCTGGTAGAGTAGGAGGCTTCTTCCAAAAGTGTGGGCTGGGTTATGGTTAGGACCTAATTTCTTATCCTGAGACTGACATTTTCTGTCTATAACAGTACAAGCCATATAAACCTCCCGTGGTCCAATTTCCTCATCTGAAAAAGTCATGAATTTGATCATTGATTGAAGATACATGGAATATTGGATGCACAGCTAGGTGCTTCCATAAGATGACATTTGTGAGGGGGACTGGTAATTGTAAATGAGTTTCTACTGCATCCCAATTGCTGTGAAAATCAGTGATTTGGTTCATGGTGATGTATAAAAGTTCAGTTCTTATGTCTGATGGGCTAGGTCCTGATCCCACTGTCATTGAACATGTGGAGATGTTTATACATGTTGCTGATACTCAGCTTCCTTATACAGAAACACTGAGTTGATTTTTCCAAATGACATTGGTAAAAGAAGGGAGAAACAAAAGTAGACCACACTCATGCACAGAAGGACCACACACCTGGAAAGAAAATGTATATAAGTTTTTTAAAAGTAGTGTCATTTGACTTTATTTCTTCATTTTAATATCTATACCTTGAACATCCTTGGATGTCAGACTGAAGAATTTAGACTTTACCTTTCTTATATGACTTTTTCTGAATTATCTATTTCTATCCATCCTAGATGGGACAACAACAGACTAAAGAAGCAATCCCATTCTCATTCAGTTTGGTGAACCAGAGTTTCTTGGTGATACATATAGGAGTGTGATGTGTGTGTGTGATGAGGGAATACTTACAAGGAGCNTGAAGCAGCTGCATCAGCGGAGAATCTCTTGCACCAACATGTGTGATGACTCATGAAGCCTGCATCACTATAGTTCCCCAAGCAGCTACAAGCAGCTATACCATTGAAAATTTCTTTTCCCCCAGTAGCTGTTTATTGCTTATGTGATGTCAGAGAGGGGCTGTAGACGAAAGTTTGTCCGGTTTTTCCGTCCAGCTCCCACGGCCCGCTTAGACCCAAATAAACACACAGAGGCTTATATCATTTTTAAACTATGGCCCTGGCAGGCTTTTTGCTAGCTAGCTTTTACATCTTAAATTAACCCATTTTATAAATCTATGTAGCCAAGTGTTCCACGTGGCTTTATCTGTGTGCCGTTACATGTTGTTTTCTAGGTGGCAGAATGGCATCTGCCCCTGTTCTGCTTTCTGCTGCTCTCCCCCTAGTTCGAATGTCCCNCCTATCCTTATTCTGCCTCACCATTGGCCAAACAGCTTTATTTATCAACCAATCAGAGCAACACATTTTTAGAAAGACATTCCCATCAAGGGGCCTCCTGAGTCATCTAACTTTCTAATTTCATGAGCTTAGGTGTGATTCCTTCCTCCCTCAAGGAGGGAACATTGCAATGTAGAGGAAACCATTATACAGCAATCTTACAAAGGAAAGTTAGTGGAATATTTTACTTAGGGATAAAACATAGCCATGACTAAATTCCTGGGGTGTTAGGAAAACTTAAGGGATTGAAGACATAACTCAGTGGATTAAGAGTGCTTGCTGCTGTAGAAGAGGACTAAGGTTCTTTCCCAAGCACCCACATAATTACTTACAATCATCCCTATCTCTAGGTCCAGGGGATCTAACACACTCTTCTGCCATTCTCAGGTACCAGGTACACACATGGCATACATATATACATGCAGGCAAGTACTCACAGGGATAAAAGAAAGCTAAATATTCTTTTTAAAAACTTAAGCTGCCATGTATGAAAATTAATACATTTTTATAAGTTCCTATGATTGCATTTATCATAGGTGATGATGTAGAGAAAAGACCTACACAGCGTTTCTGACTTTGATGCTGGATACTTGTGTTCTAATGTGATGTCCTTAGGATATAAAGCAAGGCTATTTTAAGAAAAGTAATAAATTAGAAATCAGAAACAGAAGCTTAATCCATGGCCACAGGTAAACCTTTCATGTTTCCAGTCATCTCCTCTTTTATCTCTTCTTCCTTAGAACTGGTAGAGAGGCCTGAAAATTATATACAGTGATGTGAAAAAAAGCCATGTGGCAACAGAGTCAGCCAGAGATGGGTAACATGGCCTCTGCCAATAGAGGAACCAAGCTTTGTAGCAATAGAGTATGGCTATGAAGCAATTATAAATCAATAATGACATTTTAAATTTACTTTGTGAAAACTCAGTGGGAATATTTCCACTTAATGTGGTGTTTAATTAATTCATTGTCAATATGTGATATGGTTATGCTAAACTTTGATTACAATTTCTAGAGCATTTAATTCTTGGTACATAAATTCATCCTTTAAATTTCCTTTTAGGGCTAAGAGCAAACTGGGAGGGAGCCCTGGTTATTGGGAAAAGTCAGTTGCCATGATCACAATGCTCCTCATTCTGAATCTTGNGGTCATAAAGACGTATAAAATCTCTAAATCTGTAGAATGAAAAGAATGTAGAAGAATTATTGTTGAAGAGGAGGCTATACCTGTTATTTAACGAGGACTAGGGGAGTCCAACCTTTCGATAGTCCCCTCCCAGGGTCCAGGAAAAATCNACAACCAGCTGATAATTTATTCTTTGATGATATGCAATGAATCTATGTACATGAAACTCCTTAGTCCGTACACTTTATTCTTCTGATAGGTTCTCTCTCTCTACACAGCTTCTATTCTGCTCTCATTGCTCCATCTAGGTTCTCATCCATCTAGTTCCTTCCCATCTCAGCTCCTCTCCTATCTCCTTCTTTCTCATCTGTTCTTACCCATCTCATACTTCCCCATCTGGCTTTTCCTCATCGTCTATCCTGTCCTCAAGTTCTCTCTCGAGTTCTCCAGTAAAAACTCTCAAAAATCCTCTCCCATCTCAATCCTCAAAGTTCCTTCCCAAGTCTTTAAGGTGTACAGTTGTATATACCCATGCAATAGCAGTGCTCTAGCTAAGACAAGGTCACTAGGCTTGGATTCTTATAAGGGTCATAAAGGTAGGTAAGAATTTTCCTTAGGCAGTGACCCTGTCAGGCTTTCTTTTACAACCCAAAATGGGAGTGGTAAAAGAAGATGCCAACTGAGTGCTAATAACCGGTTAGTATATCAAAAAGGGGATGTATGTGTTCAGTCTAGATTCCTAGAAATGGTTTAGGTAAGAAGTTATGGATCTATAAAGTTAATAAGATAATATAAGGGTCTCAGCTAAAATTGCACAAGAGATAAAGCTATCCACCTGACCTAGGAAACAGGCATTGGATGTTTAAGTCTGTTCTTAGATAGTACAGAGGTATCTGATAAGGTACTTTCGTCCCTCCAGGGATGGTCCTGGCTGTGTTACTGCTCAGAAGGTATCTCTGATACTCCTTTAGTAGAAAGGAAATTGTGCCCAAAGAATGATGGAAAAGCTACAAGATCACANGTGAAATTCATAGTAGGAAATGGCTAATAATCAAAAGCCAAATATTACCAAGGTTCCTTAAGCCTCGGCTTCACCTCTGGAAGGCCCTTGGCTTCTTCCAGGTATTAACTTTGTCATAATCAGTTGAAATACTACTTTATATATTTTTGTGGCTTGCAGCAGTTATTAAGGTACATTGTTTCAGTTAGAGAATTACGTTATAATNCAGTTAGCAAATAGACTCTCTACTTAAAAGTATGAATTATAGGGACTGGAGAAATGATTCTGTGATTAAGAGTGCTTGGTATTCTTGTAGAAAACCAGAGCTCAGTTTCCAGCACCCATGTCAAGAAACTCACGACCTGTAACTCCAGTTCCAGGGAATCCAACACCCTCTACTGGCCTCAGAAAGCAACTGCATTTATGTGGACTCAATGGGCATAAGCATATGTATATATACCTAATTAAAAAGAATTCTAAAAATCTTTTTTAATGTGTCTATTGCTATGTGATCTTTAAAAACAACATGAGTTCCATTTTTGAAGCAATTCATTCCTATCTTTAATTAGGAAGTTTAGTCCCTTCTCTAACTAGGGCAGACCCCTACTCNAGGAGAGTGGTACCCAATTTCAACTATTCTGACAGGTGGTGGCCTGGTTTTTAATTTCTTGAAACCTACAAACATACTCCCCATGTTGAAAAAGTCTCTTAGCTCAAAATGTATTTCTTTAGAAAGACTCACTGAGAAGTCTGAAGAAAAAAAAAAATCCTGCCACAAGCCATGTACTTAGGCAGTCTCTTTCAAGCACCACTTAATGGCATTGAGCTGAACCATGGATCAGGGTTTGAAGTCTGACGTGGCCACTCTCAGCTCCACAATCACAGCTGCCCCAGGATAGGGAGCATTTATGGCTCTGGGTTTGCTTCTATTATTGAGGAGGTTTGGGGAGGAAGAGAGGAAATAGGAAGGATAGGCTATTTCTGTGAGGAGGAAGGAATTGGAACTGGAGCTAGAATGAAACTATGATGAAGGGTGCTGCCCTCTGGTTGGTCAGGGAGTGTCAGAGAATGAAGACCCTACACAAGGCAGTCTGTTGCCATGGGAAAACAGATGGCATGCACCTGCTTGGAATTTTTCAGTGGGGGAGAGGGGAAAAGGAAGAGTAAAACTTAAAATACACAAAATAGCAATCGTCCTTAGTCTCTGTGAATTTAGTCCGATATTTTCACACTATACATTTAGCTGTGTAGCTACTCTCACACAAGTTCAGCAGAGCGGTCCCTTAACCTTTCATTCATGTTTTACATTTACTACAAGGTAATGGTTAAATTAACAACTACTACAGACACATTTACAAATATGTGTTGTAGAAAACATGCCTTCTGAACTGTTGTCTAAACAGACTATATAATGATGGTGTATTATTAATAATTTGGGGAGGGAAATCAGGACCTTAGACACATTTAATTCATGAAAGACCCTGATATAGGGTTCCAGAATTAACTCATGGAAACTTCTGGACAATTGCTGTATCATATAATCCTTGGCATAAGCCAGATGAAAGTCTATGCAGAATTCTCCCTGCAGTAAATGGTAAGAGCAAGCATTTAAATACACTCAGCTAGACACTACTGTGTGTCACTGGCATTAGTGTACACAATCTCATTAGAGTTCAGATTTAAGGTAAATTATAACCTTGTGCTATCTTAGTTTAGGTAGCATGAAGCATGGAGCCAAAGAAAAGTCATTTGCTTTGCAAGAATATACATCTCATTTAACTGTTTGACCTGGGAGAACTTTGCTGTTTGAAATGCATGATATCCTTCAGGTAGACCAGACCTTGCGGTATCTGCTGTCTTGGAAGGTTTTCTGAGGCCTCTCCAAAGAGCAGAATATTCTGCAAATACAGAGAGGCACTATTACAGGATGGAATGACTGTAGACACATTAAAGGCATTGAGTCAGCAATTTGCAGCATGGTGGGATTCAGAGCACAGCTTAAGGTTGTAACCCAAGTTCCTCCAAGGGATGACATTATATTGAAATGACTCCAGGTCTGTGAAGACCGTCACTACCAAAGTCTGAACATTTTCTTCCATCCCGAGGCTAGCATCTAAGAGTCTTTGATGCTATTTGCAAATTGTGAATCAGAGTGTAAACCTGGAAAGATTTTCAGATTGTTAGAAAAGAACTGTAATTTATTTGGGTTGGTTAGAGGACAGTTTTCCTGTTGTGTGATATTTTGATTGCCTTCTGAAGTTCCCGAGACTAACAATAAAGTTTGTTTTGAAACCGAGGGCAAAGCTAGGTACTAGAGGATCAAAATTAACCATAGAGGTCTTGGAGGACTGAGTACAGATTGAGAGACAGGAAGTAGTAGGGCAGAGCTTAGAGCGGGTCTTGGCCCTTTTGTATGGAATGAAAGAGAGAGAAGGTCACTCTCTAGTCGCTTATCCGCTGCTTCTCTGATCATTCAGGTTCTTACCCCGATATCTGATTCCCCAGTTTTTATTGATAAAGAATAATCAGATAAACACATCATCTGGCGTCCAACTCCGGGCACAAAATCACGAGGTAGCCACTTGCCCCTGGCTTTGCAGCCATCAGAGCTGTCGTCACAGCTGGTTTTTCCTCCCTCACCCTAAGCCCTCTGAGTGAGTCTGCAATTTCCCTGTTGCAGCCTCTCTACAACAGCCTCCAGTTGCCACCCATTCCCTGCCCCAAACTCTACAGGTGCCTGGGCTCCAAATGCCACAGGAGTTAGCCACCTACCACCAGCCAGCTCGGTCCTTCAGGCAGCCCTGTGCCCTCACTTCCCACCACACGTGCTTCTTCTGCACATTCTCATGTTGACTTTTCAGGCTGCTGGTTCCCTCTCCCCATGGGTTTCCGGCTTCCTCTGGATAGCCTCCTCAGGCNGCTGCCACACCATGTCAGCTGCCTCGACACCCCACTCAGGCTTCTATTGTTGCTGTGACTGCCACACACTCTCAGCATGCATGAGTAGCTGCAGCTGCCNTCAGCCAGGCTATACACCACCTGTGTTCTCTGCTCAGCCATGCTATGCAGAAACAGCCAGCCTCACACTTCACTGTCATCATCAGCAGATCTCAGGAGACACTTGGGAAGTCTTAAGGGAGGGGGGATTAATTTTTAAAAAGTCCCCCCCCACATTAAAAACGGGAAACATTATTGCGATGCAGAGAGTTAGGTCTCTATATCGTTCCACAATGGGTGGTTTGAAAATGAAACAATTAAATGAAGGGATAGTCAACTAGGATTGATATAATGTAGATTGAAATTATTATCAGTTTGGTAATTCATGTTTTATCCCTAAAAAAGTTGTTTATATCATGGCAAATATGAAAAGTTGAATGGTAAGATACAATCCTTAGAAAGACATACTAATGAAACTAATAAAAATATTCACACACAGACAGAGGAGTTTAGAGCAGAAGCTACCACACCATTGCATTATGAAACTGACGAGGAGCATAAAGTTATTAGAAAGCCAACCTTAATTAATCCAATTACCATTCAAGAATGACCACCAGATGATGGGCACCT